>JARYGA010056683.1:0-63562 GCA_030545235.1 Helianthus tuberosus
TGTATAGATATACTCTATTAAAAAGAAAAACACTTACACATACATATTGGTTTTTTTTAAATAACGTGCCTTTTGAAATATTTGGTCCTGACTGGTAGTCCTCTCCGTCCACCCCAGGGCTGGCCCTGGTCATGTTAAAGGATACACTTTTTTTTTTAATTAACTTGTTATACTCTTAACGTATTTTTTTAATTGCTAAACTTGCACACTTAGGGATTGAACCCATAACCTTCTACTCAGGGTTGTCTCCGAAAATCAAAAAAAAAATTTGGCCTTGTGCTAGATAAAAAAATTGGGCCCTATTCGAAAATCTCTATTTAATATAAACTCCTCAATCAATAAATTTTTTTAAGATGTAATTTAAATAGTTATTTTTAACTAAGTTTAGGAAGAAAAAAAAAACCAAAAAATAAGCTAAACTAAAGAATTTGGACACATCAGGATTAGAACACGTGTCTAATTGTTGTTTAGGCAAGGTAGTAACCACTAGTGAAAGGATTCATTTATGTTATTTCTCAATTCAATGCATATATATTTTATCCTTTACAGCGTAAATTTTATATAAAATTAAAAATGTTTGAGCCCTCAGAAGGTTTGGGCATTGTGCCATCACCCATCTCGCACCCTCTACGTGCCGGCCTTGCTTCTACTCTCCTATACTCTTAACCTAGTTATATTTATGAAAAGATATTCTAAATTCATGTATAAAAAGAAGTGTTTCAGGTTAGCAAAAGAAGTATAAATGACTACGGTGCTGTTTGTTTTTTCTGCAGGAAAACCTCTTCTGCTGCAGGCCACATCTGCAGACATCTGCAGGAGAAGAGGTGGACCAAACCTCTGCAGTCTGCAAGAAGAAGACTGTTTGTTTTTTTTTTAACTTCTGCAGTCTGCTGAAAGAGACGGAACTTAAAAAGAAAACTGTTTTATTAATCCGAAATATATTTCATAAAACCACGTAACACTAAAATAATATTCATAAAACCACAACACTGAAATAATAGTTATTAAACAGAACAATGTTTTTTTAATCGTTTATTCCATACTTTGCATTAGTTGCTCGGCAATCTCATCACGTAAGTGAGTCATATATTCTCGATCAGCTGCAGTACCATGTGTGTAACGCCCGGCTCTTTTGTACTTTCCGTTTATAGAAAGTTTTGTTCGTATTTCTATTTTTGGAAACTTTGTATTCTTGTAATCGTTCCTTCTTTGTAGTCGTTGTAAAACCGAGACTTGGATCATTAATGAAACTCGTATTTTGTTACAAATATGTTATACACACTTTATATATGCTCGTATGTTCGATTTGATGAAGCAATTGGTGTTTAATCATTATTCTTGGAAACTATGTGCTAAACTTGTAATTAATCTAAACATATGCATAAAACGTGTCTTGAACGTGAACGACACTTGATTTTGATACTTAACGCTTAATTATACTTGGTTTATACTTCTCATACTTGAATTTATCTCAAACTATGTTTTTGTGGCAAATATAGTCCCTAAAGGACCTAAAAACCCCAAAATAACAACTCCAGGGGCCAAGTTGTAATATTTGAAACTTTAGTTCCGGAACCTTAAGGGCGGGCAGCCCGCGTGAACTTCCCCTGTCCCCTTACGCGGCCCGCATGGGCGCCAGTTACGCAGAAAACACAATCAGCTGCTGTTCTACACGAATTGGCACGAAATCCCAACATCTAACCTCACCCAATCACCTTTAATCCACATCTAATCACCTCCAATCATCCCTAACCTCTTCCACTATAAATACAACCCTTCTCCAAGCATTTTTACACTTTCACAACTCTCTACAACTCACAAATTCACTCTCAAATCAGTTGCAAATCTGCATTTTCGGACAGATTCATACTCTTGCACTAAAGTGAGTATAACTTGCTCATTTCTCAACGAAATTACTTGATTCTTCTTCTGACTTGCTTGGATAATCATGGGGTTCGATTCCTTGACTTCTCCTTGGAGAAATCAGACCTGGAATTGCCATGAAATGGTCCATAAACTTTCTGTTTTGTTTTAAGTTCTTCAAAAGCTTGTTTAAACTTATCCAACTTGTGTCTAACATATCTCATACCTATGTCCCAATGCTTACAACCTATCTCATGGTTGGTTAAGCTTAAAAACAAGGTTGAGACACTTGAAATCAGAGGATTAAACCTCATAACTTTCTGTTTTGATTAGGGTATTTTACCCACAAGTCATGTTCGAGCTTAGATCTTGATGTAGAGTGATTGTGGAACAACTTGGGTTGCTCCAACATAAAATCCTCACATGATTTGATGATTTCTCTTAGTTTAGATTATTTACATACTTGTATTAATCCTAGTTCTTGACCTTCCTTGGTTGTCTTTACATCAAGTGAAGTGGTGAACGTTCAAGGGGTTCCTAAATGGAAGCTTGTCTTCCTACCCCATACATAACTTCCATGATAACTCGAGGTGCGTAAATGAAGATCTTAATCTTCTACCTCTTACATGAATTATTGGACTAAGTAATATGTAATACATAACCTAGAAACTATATATATTCATTCGAACCTTTAATGTTGAACTTGTGTTTATATGTTAAAGTAGTAGAATATCATCTAAAACCTAAAACACCAAGTATGATTCTAATGGGCGTATTACCCATGAAAACATTCTAACCATATTGGTTACATAGTGTCATACAAGGGTTACTAAGTTAAAGATGATTATTTTTCGTATCATATTTTATTCTACTTTATGTCATGTTAAAACTCCAAATTTATAATCTTCCGTTGAACGCCAAACTCACACACCTATGTTTCCTCGTGTAGAAGGACTAGGTGCTCCAACTTAATCCATCCACCAAACTCGCTCGCGGGATTTCAAGTAGGAAAGCTTGCAACCACCGTGAGTATACTCGATCCCTTTTTCCCTTTTATACTTTGGGATGCAACATGTATAATTATGCAAATAACTTTTAAACTAAACATACTCAATCCTTGAACGAAGCATGAAACTAATGTGACTTACTTGCTATTCTTGTATGCTCTATGAACGATTTGGAACATTATATGCTCATTGACTTTGCTCGCCCACCTTAACAATTATAGCGCTATAGGATTAACGCCCCGCCCGCTATTCTATTGGGTATTGTTAAGTTACCACCCCGCTAAACTATTGGGATTAGGCTATTTTATGCGTTGTATTCTAGGGTTTGATCATATTGTACGCCAAAATTGCATACTAGTAATCACATATTATGAATCATGTTGGATTTGAGTTTTTATTCTATTATGCTATGTAAACAAACTTGTATACTCGCCATTGCTTTTGCATTGAAACTCTATTTTAATACATGTTGCAGGTTGATAGTTGAAGTATTGGATGAATGATGAAACAAGTTTAGGGTGGACTAGATACACACCTTTAATCTATTTATCTTTTGATGTTATGTTGAGATTTGAACAATGTTGTTATTTCCATTTTGTATGTTGTATGACAATTTAGCATTTGCAATGAAATTTGAATTTAATTAAATATTGTCACATAGTGTTATGAAGTCTCTAGCAATCTATACACACTTCGTCTCATCCCGATGTTTCCGCCATCGGTTGGGGTGTGACAGATTGGTATCAGAGCCATAACTATAGGGAATTAGGAAAAATTGCCATGATTTTGCCCTAATCTATAGTTTTAGGAATTTTGCCTCTTATGTGTTGTTTAAAACTTTTGTACTCTACCATGCATGCTTCCTAGCTATACTTCTTGTCGATTAAATTTATATGCCTTTCCTAAGGTTAACATGAATACACTTTTGTTTATTTGTATACTCTTGTAACACAAACGAGACAACTTTACCAAAATAGGCGTGAAACCCAAAATTTGGTAAACGACTCTCATTCTACCTTAAACTATATTTTTGCACGAAATTACACCATTAAGCTAGGAGTGAAATCCACAACTTAATGGTAATTTCCATTTCAACTCTAGTGGACCCTTGTCATAATGTCGAAATTTTATTTTGACCCGACAAGTACCAACCACATTTAGGGTACGGAATCGTCAAGTTAGGGGTGAAACCCGCATCTCGTCGATTAAGTCCCATTCCTCGATTTTCAATCTCGCCAAAGTCCCGATTGTTTCAATCAATTAGAGATGTGTAGTAACCGGAAGGGTAAGATGCCGTTAATCGCTTCTCGACGAGAGTATCTTACCTATAGGCCAAAGCACGTTTTCTCTAATTCGAAAGAACTTTCGACCCACTTTGGAATAGTCGACGTTTCTCTACCCGAAACAATCCAATGTTTTATTGAGCCTCTATTTTATGTATCTCAAATTTATATGTGATTTTATACTTGAACGTTCGTTCATTTTAAAATTTCGTTTTAATCATTTCGCACGTTATCGCAATCACAAACGCTAATAATCCCTCGTGAACAAACTAAATTTACAATGCTTTCATTTATTCATGCTATGCTATGTGGAACCCATGACTATGCTATATGAGACGTCAAACTCTTTATGTTATGTGAATAAATTTCAACCTTTTATGCTATGTGACACTTTATGCTATGTGAATCAATTTATGCAAACAATTTTCTTAAACAAACATTATGATCAAGTCTCACCTATTCGTTCTTTTGAATCTTAGATGTCTTCTCGTCACTCCAACTCGTCTAAGAAGTCAAAGTCCCGTGCTACGAAGAAGATGATGGCTTTCATGGCCGATCAATTTGCGCGCGTCGTTCCAAAGGTCATTTCTGAGATTCGAGCTTCTGAAACTCTGAACTCCTCCGTCGACTCCAAGGTCGAAATACGCAAGCCCGCTTCGTTCAACTTCAAGCACTTTTCATCGTGCAATCCCAAGCCATTCACCGGCAATGATGGGGTGACCGCCATGCTCGAATGGTTTGATAGCATGGAGGTCACGTTCATCAATAGTGATTGCCCCAAAGAGCTCAGAACGCGTAGTGCGACTGGGGTATTCCAAGCCCGAGCTCTCGAATGGTGGACGAACGAAAGGAACATTCGTTCGAACGAACTGGCATATGCGTTGGAGTGGGAAGAAGTCAAGGCCCTGATGATGGACGAGTTTTGTCCTCCGCATGAGCAACAAAAGTTGGAGGAAGAATTTTGGGCACTAAAGCAAGTGGGGGATGAAAACCTAGCCTACACCACCCGTTTCAAACAACTTAGCTTCATAGTTCCTCACCTCGTTATGACCACCGACCGCAAGATATGGAAGTATATCAATGGGTTACCCTCTGCTATGCGCGATACGATCGAGGCTGCCAAACTCGACAATATCGAAGCTGTTTATCGTTTGGCCGCTTCCCTGAACAACAATCGCATTCGTGATAAGCAAGCCGCAAACCCCGCTTCTTTCAAGCCAGCCAACCAAATCACCCAACAGTCGAGTGGCAATAGGGGGAAGAAGCGAAAGCAATCGAACCCTGTTTGCAACGCGATTGTGCCACCCGTTAACCCAAATCCTGTTGCTCCTAATAACACCCAAAAGTCGTACACTGGGATTCATCCCAAGTGTGCCACATGTAACCGTCACCATCCCGCCAATGCCAGGTGTCGTCTTTGTACCAATTGTAACCGTTATGGACATGACACCGCCTTTTGTCGCTATCAACAACAACAAGCTCCACCAGCCCAGCAAGCACAACAAGCTCCACCAGCTCAGCAAGCGCAACAAGCTCCGCCCCCTCCTCAAAACGCAAGACCCGCTAGAGCTTGTTTCAAATGTGGGGACATCAATCATCTTCGTCCTCAATGCCCACTATGGAATCAGGAGCAACTACAACCTCCTCGTGGACGCTGTTTCAATCTGAACATGAATCAAGCGCGCAACGACAATGATGTCGTTAACGGTACGTTCCTTGTTAACCATCTTTATGCTTCGATACTATTTGATACTGGTGCGGACAAAAGCTTTGTGTCCTTAGAATTCGAGTCGTTGTTAAATTGCACACGCTCTAAACTACCTAAGTCGTTTTCCGTTGAAGTCGCAAATGGCAAATCCATCCTAGTCGATTCCGTTCTTCGTGATTGTCGTCTTACTCTTAACGAACACGTTTTCCCTATCGATCTCATACCCATGCAACTGGGTAGTTTCGACGTCATCATAGGCATGGATTGGCTCCAAAAGAACCATGCTGAAATCGCTTGTCACGAGAAATACGTTCGTTTATGTCACACCCTGGCTTTGCGGAAGCGTGGTTAATTTGGTGTGACTTCTTAATACCATAGCTTAATCACAACAAGCTATATGAAATAAAAACCATGCAAGATCATCCATAGATTTAAGTTTTAAAACCGAAGTAACATAACATTGTCTTAGGGACTACAACACCAAAACATAAAACATTGTTTTGAAAGACATAAACATCAACATGAATAAAACGCAGTTTAAGATTTGTGACTCGTCCAGGAAAAAGTCACATTTCCTAAACCGGGATGACCTCGGAACCCATATGCAGCGGGAAAACATAACATACCGCGCCAGATCTTTAATTCCCTGAAATACATGTAAGTTGAAAAATCAACAATAATGTTGAGCGAGTTCATGTGTAAGTGAGTAAATAAACCTGTGTATGTATAAAAATTCCTAGTATGTAGCAATAAGGAAAAAGAGATCAATTAATGTGTAGCTAATACATTAATAAGTGAAATGGCCTAGGAAGCACTCAAACCTGTAACGCGAATTTCATACCGGTCCTTCCGGTGGAACGACATAGTCACCACATGCAGCCACACGCTGGCTCATGTGTGGGGCTCGCAACACCCGATAGATCTATCACTCATGCCTCTCGGTCCTTATACAAGGATTAATGGTCTTACGATAATAGCCTACCCATTCACATGATCTAGATAATAAATTCCTTAGCTAATCATACCGTGTAAGTAAAAGTTCGTAATCATAGTAACATGTATTTCACCCCCGCAGTTTAGAAAACTGAAAACAGTTAGAGAAAAGGGGGGACATGAACTCACTGTGGTGCGTCTCTACCAAGTATATCTCCTGATCAAGCAGCTGTGCGACGACCTACACGTACTAAATCTATTAGACGGATGGCCGTGCCTTAGCTTAAGGTTTAAGTTTTTGGGAAATAGTTAGACAACTATTTCGTGTTTATATTTTGTAAATACTTGGTAATTATTCTCCTTCCCAAGGATGGGGGATTTTATACATGCGTGTTCGTAAAAATTCAAAATACACTATTAAGTCTCACTTAATATATTTTATTTCTAACTCCAAAATATAGATATTTTTCCCCAAAAATATTATATTTTAATACATATGATTTTCCCAAAATAATAGCTTAACAAAAATACGCGTTCATAAACATTTTCTTAAAAAAATGCGTAAGTTACGGATAAAGATCGGGTGGTAATAATTATACCGTTGTAACTCATTATTTATTGTGAAGGCGTTCGTATTATTTTGGAATCGTTAACATTCGGTAATATTATTTTTACCCTAAAAATAATATTTGTATAGTTCACAAAATAATCATAAAAATCTCACAAGTGTTGTTATGAAAAATATATATATATATATTTATCAAATATATATTTATCAAGTTTTATTTTGTGAAAATCCCACCTCCGATGTTTCGTAAATAAAGTCGTGGCGAAACTTACGTTTTGAAAACAAGTCAAAATAGATTTACAACACTTGTAGTGAAAATATTCCCAAGTGTTAGGTTTTTAGAAAAATTTCGCCAGAGTTTCCCCTGTAACTGGAGGTGGCCACGCTTTCAAGCGTATAATTTTCTTTTAAAAATCAAACCAACAATTTTCTCAATCAACAATAAGCATTATTCAAACCATCAAACTAGTCAAAATAGATGTAAATCGCAAAAATACATGAACTTGTGGTTTATCTAAAATATGAAGTAAATCCCATTACTTTTAGTGGATCTTTTGTATAAATCAATCCGGTTTTGTAAAGGCCTCATTTTTACGAAATTCTATCTTTACAACTTCTTGTTAACATTTACAAAAATAGTTCTTTCGTCAAAACTTTGTGTTACACAAGTGTCTACGCACTTGTGTGTTTACAAAAGCACTTTTGGTTATGTAAGATCCTTCTTTAAAAGTATGTTTTCTCTTGACAGGTGGTCCTTTGAATCTGTGCCAAAGTATTAGAAGTCTACCACGACCCGAAACAAGTCTACCACGACCCGAAACAAAAGAATCTGTGCCAAAGTATTAGAATATGATGCTCTCAATGCATCATATGGCGTCTCAAATTAAGCAGGTGAACTGGATAAGTTCAAGCAGTTGAACCTAGTAACCAAACAATAAACGTACATATCAACAAGGAAATCTTGACATGATAGCAAACATGTAACTTGAAAGAAGGTAGTTTCAATAAGTGTGTTGACTTGATAACAAAAGAGTCAACAATGACAAAAATGTAGGTCATTTGAATCACGAATCAGAAATTGGGTTTAGCAAGGTAATATTTAAATTCCAATGAAGTGTTTGTTCGAAACAAAACCACGTGCGTAGCAAATGATGCATGTGGGTCATGAAAGTTTCCGAGTACTGAAACAATGAGCGCTTGCTAAGATGAAGAAATGACCAAGTACCGAAACAAATGTGTGTTCGCTCTCAGCGAAGAAAACTTGTGTGATGCAACTACCATTAAGGGGAGTAGAGATGCAAACATCTACTCGTTAGAAGTGAAAGTGAAGACTTCAACGGAAGAAAATTTAAGTACTTTCGGTTTCGTTAACTGCAATGACAAGTTGGACAAGTTAATGATGTTTGATTGAGTTGACAGATATGGTTCCTAGATGTAAGGCTTCTAGTTTCTCCGGATTCCGCATCTCGTGTGGATCTGGTTTATACATTGTGTAGGAAACACCGTTTTTGTGTACGTCTAAGAACTAGTCATTGTCCCACAATTTTCACCGGTAAACTTTCTTCTTGAATTCACTGTTAACGACGCTCGATTGTGGACTAGTCGTGTAATAGCTGTTGGGTCCTCATAGTTAGTTATATAAGAAGTTCGTTAGTCCTCAGCAAGAGCCACCGACTCTGGTTGGCTAGCTCGTCCGACTCTCGGTCATTTGAAGGTCATTCGTCCTTTCTTTCGGCGAGCAGAACTGAGGTTATCCAAAACAAAGGTTTTGGTCTGTTATCTTCCTTCTTTATCAACCGCTGGGGTTGCACTGCCAATCCTTGCCTCTCCGGAAGTGTAAGTCGTTACGATGCATTGACTACAGGCGTGGTGCCTGGGATTAAATCGATGCGAGACTCGACTAATCGTTGAGGAGGTGATTCCGGTAAGTCTTCGAGGAAGACTGCAGGATATTTCCTTATCATAGGAACATCTCTGTGCTTTGGTTCTTCGGCTCCTCCTGTCCCCGACATGAGTCAAGAAAACAACACATTCTTCCCATAACAACCTTCGTGCCTTCAAGCAATTCGTGATCTGTGGAGGTGTATCCTGCCTTGTGAGTCGAGATCGTTCCTTCATTCGTCATCATGGTGCGGATATCGATCTCCTATTGATCATTTGTCAACCAATCCCTCCAACTACCTTGTTGAAGTCTCCCAATTCACCTGCAGTAGATCGAGTGTAATCTTATGCTTCCCGGGTTCTATCTTGCCGATTCCAGTTATTGTGTTGGCCTTCACTAGCTTCCCCTAAGCTAGTTCTAATGGGTACTGGAATATCTACTTACTCGCTGCTTAAACCAATTATACTCTCGAACTCTAGGGGTGCGAAGCGTAAAATTTACAACATATTTGGCAATACAGATGCATAACATCGGGTAGTATGGGACGTACCGATATTCATGCTTGGATTCCTGGCGTGCTTCCCTGGCTCCGGTGTTAGACATCTTTCCCATCATTTTGCTTAATCTCCCTTGGGCAATCTTTCCTAAAGTGCCTCATATCCCCGCAGGTATAACATCCCTTATCTTTCCCCTTTCCTTTCTTTCCACGCTTCATCTCACGCCAACACGTTTCCCTGTTGTGTCCCACTTTGCCACAGTTGTCACACTTCCCATTTTTACATCGCCCGGTATGATGATGTCGGCACCTTTCGCATTTAGGTAGCTTACCCATGTACTCTTTTCTCTTTTTGGCCTTGTTGTTGCTACTCGACTGGGTACCCTGTTTGAAATTTGCCAACTTTCTCTTGTTGTCCCCAGATGACTCTACATGAGTCTCCTTCTTCTCCTCAGAGGTTGAAAATTTGTTCGTCCTGATTGCCTCTTCAGTCAAGGCTACACTTAGATTGATGGCCTCAGTGATCGTTGCAGGCTTTGACGTTGTCACCAAGCTCATGATTTGGGGTGCCAATCCCCAAATGAAACGCTCAATCCTCTTAAACTCCGGATCGACCATGTAAGGAACGATACGCGACAGAACTTGGAACTTCTTCACATACTCAGCTATTTTTGGACCTTCCATCTTCAAGTTCCAGGCTTTCTGTTCTCGAACAGTACTTTTTATGCATTAGCTCTTTCAGCTCGTCCCATGATAAAGCATATGCAGCGGCCTCGCCCATTGTCTGAACCTGAAGTTTCCACCATGACAGAGCCCCATCTCGGAACAGCCCGGAAATGTACGTGACCTGATCTTCTGGGGCGCATTTGCTCGCACGCAAAACAGTGTCCGTCTTCTCAATCCAGCGTACGAAGGCTACAGCACCCCCAGTGCCGTCGATATGTAGGGGCTGGCAGCCTAAGAACTGCTTGTAGGTGCAGCCGTTGGGTGGGTTATTTCCTGAGGTACCTCCGTTGCGTTTGGAGCGCTGGGCCTCGTACTGTGCGATAAACTGCACGAGGCGTTCTTGAAATTCCGCCTCTGTCGTTGGCAGAGGGTTGTTGGTATCGGTGTTCCCTCGAGTCGACATCTTCTGAGAAGAAAGTCGGTTAGGTCGGGTCTTGGTAAGGACACGAGCACCTAAGTCTCTATTTAACGAATAAGACCTCATAGGTATATTACATTTACGTAAATACGCAATTGTTTAACAATTAATCACATATCCTCACGGTTATAGCACAGCTTGCAAATAGGAACGTAGCAAGTAAACATGTGGTATTATAGTTATAGCACAAATATGTAGATCATTAACGTGCTTAGTGAGAGCATAGCGATGATATTTTTCGTCGGTCATTAGTCATAAGTATTTTTGCGTGTTTAAAGATGATCGGGCTTTCATTATCCACCGGCCACAATCATTGCGTCTTATCAAAATGCATCACATCAGAAGGGACTCAGGGTCACCCTATCCTTGTCCAACAAGTGTATCAGTGCATCACAACTACGTGGTCAGAAGTGATCCTCAAAAGTCTCCGAAATCCCCGCTTATCATTAGCGTCTTTTCCCAAGCGTAATGCAATCCGCTTAACTCAGAAATCAACTATACTGGTGACTGAGGTGGAGGAGGAAAGAAAAGTATACTGTTAACGTGCGTGAGTCCCTCCTCGAGCTTGTATATACGTTGAAGTAATCATTTGCTCTGCCGCTTGATAGTTTAGAAATGAACATCGGAATCCCGGGAATGGTGAAAGAACAAAGGTCAAGAGCACAAAGGAGTCTTGATGTATGCGGCGGATCAAAGCATGCTGGTGATAGACCGGCTGGAGAACGTGGTATTTTGTATAGACTTTTCAGACAATATGTGGTCTTGTGATGGAGACACTCAAGTCATTTTTTCGGTTATGTATTGTTTCGCAATTGAAGTTGCCAATTGTGGCGTCAGCTCAAGCTCCAACATTCTGTGACTCATATCCTTAACTGTAGTTGATGTTACAAGAGCAACTCATCTCGCGTGTGGCCTTTATAATGTAAGGATCTAACTTCAGCACAGTGTACAATAGGAATTACCGAGATGGCTCATCCGACGTTGTAGAGGTGAATGTAGCAAATGGTGCGACCTGTGTAGTTGGGAATATGCTGTTGTAGCAGATGAATCGTTATGCGGGTGCTGACCTGAAGTACCTCCTCGAGGTATGGTTATATTCCGAAAGGAAGCTATAGGCATCTTGGCGCAATGGACGTTGGTCTTCCTAGGGGAAGGGAGCAATGTCAGCGGTTTCGGGTGTAAAAACGAACATCTCACAAATGAGGAGATTGGCCGATGCAGGTAGATATAAGGGGTGCAATGTATGGCAGACCAAAAAGAAACAGGGTCGTGATCACGTAAAGGTGTAGGTTCAGCAGGCGCAACATCAAGCTGACCCAAATGGTGTAGCAGCTGGCTCGAGTGCAGGCTCCGGGTCATGTAACGGTGTGGAGGCCATCAGCGGTAAGTGTGGGTAGTAAAGGTGCATCCATAGGAACTGGAACAGGGGCTGAAACAGGGGCCACAAGAGAGCGTCACAGGAAACTCGAAAGGTGGGTAACCATTGTCATCGTCTATCCACCCATTTCGGGTGTCCGCGTATCGAGGATCAACTTGGGTTGCAAAAGGCGCATGATCGAACTGTACAGGCACAGGGTCAATGGGCATGCCAGCCTGAACAGGGTCATGCTCAAACACTGGGTCAAGAGCAGCTACTGGCTCAAGGGCCATGGCAGGCTCGGGATCAACGAACTCCATATCAAAATCTGCATGATCAGCGAATGCAGGGTCAACTGGGTCTACTGGGTCAACCATAGGCTGATCCAGGTGGATGAACTCTATCTCCTGGTCCGGTCAAATCCATGGGGAAAAACAGGGTCTGAACCGTGTGAATAGTGCTGTGCGCTCCGAGTGTGTGATGGTGCGGAGGCCACAGACTCGAAGGAGTCTGGAGTGGGTAAGTGTGCAGGTGACTCCTCAGCTGGAGCATCTGCGAGTAACAAAAGACCACCATCAGCTAGAAGGGCCTCGCCCTCAAAATCGTCCTCCAGGGGCTTATCATCAAACGGATCGACGTCGTCGTCAGCGTCGGCGTCGAGGAGCACATCGTAAGTAGGATAAACGGCCAAAGGTATGGGAGCAGGGATCTCTACGAGTGGTAGGTACCCAGCAAAAGGACCATTAGCGGGCTCATCGACAGCGTCGGGAAGCGCAAAGGGCTGAAAGTCATCTTCGTCTGTGCTGGTAACATCTGATGTGTGGACCTCGTGCTCTGAAGACTCTAAGTCGTCTGATACTATGGGTCTAGGGTCCGTGGTGTCCGATTCACCAGTGCCTGATGAATCCGTGGTGTCTGTATCATAAACACAAATATGCACAAATAATCAATCATAAAATCAGACAAGCACATTAGTCACCAAGTAAGCAATCAAACAATTCTCCTAGTCCCACTAGCCTCCCAGCCTCTCAGACTGCTCTTCCTAGTCCCACTAGCCAAATTCTCCCAGCCTCTCAGACTGCTCTTCCTAGTCCCACTAGCCAAATTCTCCCAGTCTCTAAGACTGCTCTCCCTAGTCCCACTAGCCAAATTCTCCCAGCCTCTCAGACTGCTCTTCCTAGTCCCACTAGCCAAATTCTCCCAGCCTCTCAGACTGCTCTTCCTAGTCCCACTAGCCAAATTCTCCCAGCCTCTCAGACTGCTCTCCCTAGTCCCACTAGCCAAATTCTCCCAGCCTCTCAGACTGATCTTCCTAGTCCCACTAGCCAAATTCTCCCAGCCTCTCAGACTGCTCTTCCTAGTCCCACTAGCCAAATTCTCCCAGCCTCTCAGACTGCTCTTCCTAGTCCCACTAGCCAAATTCTCCCAGCCTCTCAGACTGCTCTTCCTAGTCCCATTAGCCAAATTCTCCCAGCCTCTCAGACTGCTCTTCCTAGTCCCACTAGCCAAATTCTCCCAGCCTCTCAGACTGCTCTTCCTAGTCCTACTAGGCAACTACCTCGGTTTCCTAAACCGAGCCTCGGTCCTCCAGACCGAGCCTCAGCCTCTCAGACTGAGCCTCAGCCTCTCAGACTGAGCCTATAAATAATAAATAGATGTGCTCAACATTCGTTTGTAAAAAGTTTTGGATCTGGACTTGAGTGGTATGCAGTGTAAAAATGTTTTCATGAGAGCCCTAGTGATCATAGTCTAGACTCGAGAAAGAATCCTAGTTCGCTATGATCAGAGCTCTGATACCAAGCTGTCACACCCTGGCTTTGCGGAAGCGTGGTTAATTTGGTGTGACTTCTTAATACCATAGCTTAATCACAACAAGCTATATGAAATAAAAACCATGCAAGATCATCCATAGATTTAAGTTTTAAAACCAAAGTAACATAACATTGTCTTAAGGACTACAACACCAAAACATAAAACATTGTTTTGAAAGACATAAACATCAACATGAATAAAACGCAGTTTAAGATTTGTGACTCGTCCAGGAAAAAGTCACATTTCCTAAACCGGGATGACCTCGGAACCCATATGCAGCGGGAAAACATAACATACCGCGCCAGATCTTTAATTCCCTGAAATACATGTAAGTTGAAAAATCAACAATAATGTTGAGCGAGTTCATGTGTAAGTGAGTAAATAAACCTGTGTACGTATAAAAATTCCTGGTATGTAGCAATAAGGAAAAAGAGATTAATTAATGTGTAGCTAATACATTAATAAGTGAAATGGCCTAGGAAGCACTCAAACCTGTAACGCGAATTTCATACCGGTCCTTCCGGTGGAACGACATAGTCACCACATGCAGCCACACGCTGGCTCATGTGTGGGGCTCGCAACACCCGATAGATCTATCACTCATGCCTCTCGGTCCTTATACAAGGATTAATGGTCTTACGATAATAGCCTACCCATTCACATGATCTAGATAATAAATTCCTTAGCTAATCATACCGTGTAAGTAAAAGTTCGTAATCATAGTAACATGTATTTCACCCCCGCAGTTTAGAAAACTGAAAACAGTTAGAGAAAAGGGGGGACATGAACTCACTGTGGTGCGTCTCTACCAAGTATATCTCCTGATCAAGCAGCTGTGCGACGACCTACACGTACTAAATCTATTAGACGGATGGCCGTGCCTTAGCTTAAGGTTTAAGTTTTTGGGAAATAGTTAGACAACTATTTCGTGTTTATATTTTGTAAATACTTGGTAATTATTCTCCTTCCCAAGGATGGGGGATTTTATACATGCGTGTTCGTAAAAATTCGAAATACACTATTAAGTCTCACTTAATATATTTTATTTCTAACTCCAAAATATAGATATTTTTCCCCAAAAATATTATATTTTAATACATATGATTTTCCCAAAATAATAGCTTAACAAAAATACGCGTTCATAAACATTTTCTTAAAAAAATGCGTAAGTTACGGATAAAGATCGGGTGGTAATAATTATACCATTGTAACTCATTATTTATTGTGAAGGCGTTCGTATTATTTTGGAATCGTTAACATTCGGTAATATTATTTTTACCCTAAAAATAATATTTGTATAGTTCACAAAATAATCATAAAAATCTCACAAGTGTTGTTATGAAAAATATATATATATATATTTATCAAATATATATTTATAAAGTTTTATTTTGTGAAAATCCCACCTCCGATGTTTCGTAAATAAAGTCGTGGCGAAACTTACGTTTTGAAAACAAATCAAAATAGATTTACAACACTTGTAGTGAAAATATTCCCAAGTGTTAGGTTTTTAGAAAAATTTCGCCAGAGTTTCCCCTGTAACTGGAGGTGGCCACGCTTTCAAGCGTATCATTTTCTTTTAAAAATCAAACCAACAATTTTCTCAATCAACAATAAGCATTATTCAAACCATCAAACTAGTCAAAATAGATGTAAATCGCAAAAATACATGAACTTGTGGTTTATCTAAAATATGAAGTAAATCCCATTACTTTTAGTGGATCTTTTGTATAAATCAATCCGGTTTTGTAAAGGCCTCGTTTTTACGAAATTCTATCTTTACAACTTCTTGTTAACATTTACAAAAATAGTTCTTTCGTCAAAACTTTGTGTTACACAAGTGTCTACGCACTTGTGTGTTTACAAAAGCACTTTTGGTTATGTAAGATCCTTCTTTAAAAGTATGTTTTCTCTTGACACGTGGTCCTTTGAAAATACCGCTTGTAGACCCGTAGATCTGCTAGTTTTAAACACTATTTCGTAAGTAAAATCATTTTTACACAAGTTCAAGTTTCTCGTGTGGTAGAGTTTCATTACTTAACCCTTGTTATACTTAAACAAGCTCTATGTCATGATCCATGATCATGACCAATCCGGGTTAAACAATGATCCGAGCTACCACAACATAGATCGGCACTAAATAATCACACAAAACAAATCTTACAAGATTTACACAACCCTTGTGCTATTAACCAACATTTTTAGCATTTTTAGTAGACTTTTTCGTATCATTTTGCATGTTCATAAATTTTAACCGTCATATATCGTTTTAACCACTTTAGAATGGATCAAGAATGTGTTTCAAGCAACTTACTACTAGCTCGAGGCTAGGGAAGATCCTAGTCGAAAATGAGTGGATAAAAGCAATGTAGCGAGGTCCTTCGCAATCCGAGTGCACCAAGCTTCCTTATACGCGACCCTTAACCCTCGTATGATCTTGGAATGCCTTGAATGGAATCGAAAAATGATGGATGGGGGTGGGTGGTTCTCAGCCGAAAGTGTCAAGAGAGGGAGAGAGATGATCAAGTTTTGTTGGGTGGTTTATGAGAAGTGGAAGGTCCTTATGGTTTCTTTTATAATCCCACCATTCTAATTACCAATTGGATATCATGTCTACTAGATATTAGACATAGGGATTATTTTAATCAAAGTTGTAAGATGGTGTCTCCTATGGGGGGGGGGGGCGAATTCGGTTACAAGGGAGGGGGTTTGGTTTGATTGGAACTTGATAGTTAGGTGCTAGTTATTTTAATTAGGAGGTTAAACTAGTTAGTAGCATGTGGTAAGTTGTAACGGGTGTCAGGGTATTCGGGGACCCTAACTGGCTCAGAGAAGGAAAAACAATGTTAATGACAATATTTTTTTGTTCCGGATAAAGTCCGGTTGTTCGGTTGGATAGTGATCCGTTAAAGTGCTTAACAAAGCTTTAGAGTGTCGTTATTATTATTTTTAGTGACACAATTTATTCCCGACACTTGGAAAGTGTCTAGTAATATTTTTCCCATGTTTTGGCACTTTATTAGTTAGCTTAGTGCTGAATTTTCATTTAAAGTGCTGAATTTTGTACTTAAAGTACGTTTTTGGGCACATCCGGTCACTGTAATCTCATTCCTAGTGACGCAGTTCTACAACTCTTATATCCCTACACTCTCTACTAGTGTAGCAAACTATCTCTGGCTCTTACAAGCCTTAGAGACAGTACCTGCCTGGTGCTGGCTATAACAGCACATTTAGTAGGTTATCCGTTATTGTGCTACAGTGCTTTTGTGCATCACGGTTGTCACTACAGTTCTGTATGTAAATAGTAGGGTGACAGCAAACAAGGTATGATGCAAGTAAGTACATGTATCAGTATTCAAATAGCAGTTTATCCACAATTTCAAGTAAGCACAGTAATTAAGCAGTAATTAATTGTTAATTGAGTCGTACGGATACCTGGTTTGGTGAGGGTTGTTACAGTTTACCCCTTCCTTCTGGTGATGTTTTGCACGTCTATGGAGACCGACCTTCAAAGGGACTGAAGTTGATGTCCTGCACACAAGCGAACAAATACTTACGCAAACAGTACCTTGCCTTTTTAGCCCACGTTGTGGAAGAAAAGGGCAAGGGAAAGAGTTTAAGTGATGTTCCAGTGGTGCGCGACTTCCCTGACGTCTTTCCTGAAAATTTACCTGGTCCTCCTCCACCTCAATCTGTTGACTTTCGTATTGACCTCGTACCTGGTGCGACTCCTGTTGCCAAAGCTCCTTATCGCCTTGCACCTTCTGAGATGCAAGAATTGTCTACGCAACTTCAAGAACTCCTCGATAAGGGTTTCATTCGTCCAAGTACCTCACCTTGGGGTGCTCCTGTGCTTTTCGTTAAAAAGAGAGACGGTTCTTTCCGCATGTGTATCGATTATCGCGAGCTCAACAAACTCACTGTCAAGAATCGTTACCCTCTTCCGCGTATCGACGATCTCTTTGATCAACTTCAAGGCGCTACTTGTTTTTCCAAAATCGATCTTTGCTCTGGTTATCACCAGCTTCGGGTTCTCGAAGAGGACATCCCCAAAACCGCTTTTCGCACTCGCTATGGACACTACGAGTTCGTGTTTATGCCTTTTGGCTTGACTAACGCACCCGCTGTGTTCATGGATCTCATGAATCATGTTTGTAAGCCCTATTTGGATCGTTTCGTGATCGTCTTCATCGATGATATTCTCATTTATTCTAAATCTCAAGCCGATCATGAACGTCATCTTCGTCTTATACTCGAGCTCTTACGTATTGAACGCTTATACGCTAAGTTCTCGAAATGCGAGTTTTGGATTAAAGAAGTCCAATTCCTTGGACACGTTGTTAGTGAAAAAGGAATCCACGTTGACCCTTCAAAGATCGAAGCTGTGAAGAATTGGACCACGCCTAAATCTCCTTCCGAAATCCGTTCTTTCTTAGGATTGGCGGGTTACTACCGTCGATTCATCTCCAATTTTTCAAAAATCGCCGTTCCTTTCACTTCATTGACTCAAAAAGAGAAACCTTTTGCTTGGGGTCCTGAGCAAGAGGAATCTTTTCGAACTCTCAAAGACTTGCTATGCAACGCTCCTATTCTTACTCTTCCCGATGGGAATGATGATTTCGTGGTGTATTGCGATGCCTCGAACCGTGGTCTTGGTTGCGTTCTCATGCAACGAGGCAAGGTCATCGCTTATGCATCTCGTCAACTCAAGATACATGAGAAAAACTATACTACCCATGACCTTGAACTTGGCGCAGTTGTTTTTGCGTTGAAAATTTGGCGACACTACCTTTACGGTACTAAGTGTGTGGTTTTCACTGACCACAAGAGCTTTCAACTCATCTTCGACCAAAAGGAACTGAACATGCGTCAACGTCGTTGGGTGGAACTGTTAAACGACTACGACTGCGAAATCAAATACCATCCAGGTAAAGCGAATGTAGTAGCTGACGCCCTTAGTCGCAAAACTCATATGAAGGGTATTCGTTGTCTCCAACTTGTGAACGATCTTCCACGCCGCATTCGCGAAGCTCAGTACGCCTCTATTAACGAAGGTAACTTCCATGTTGACATACGAGGCGCTAAAGAACACGATCTCGTCTCTAAGGCCGATGGTATCCTATACCTCGACAATCGTGCCTGGATCCCTGATCGCGAAGAGCTTCGAGACTTCATCATGAACGAGGCACACAAATCCAAGTACTCAATTCATCCTGGTGCCGACAAGATGTATCATAATCTACGTACATCCTATTGGTGGCCTGGTATGAAGAAAGACATTGCCGTTTACGTCTCTAAGTGTCTTACGTGTTCGAAAGTCAAAGCCGAACATCAACGACCTTCCGGCCTACTCGAACAACCCGAAATCCCCGTTTGGAAATGGGATAGCATCGCGATGGACTTCATCACTAAACTCCCTCGTACATCTTCTGGTCATGATAGCATTTGGGTGATCATCGATCGTTTGACCAAATCCGCTCAATTCATTCCTATTCGTGAAGATTTCAAGGTTGAACGACTTGCTCGCATCTATACCGATGAAGTCATACGACATCACGGTATTCCTCTCGACATCATTTCTGATCGCGATGGCCGATTTACTTCGCGTCTCTGGCAAACCTTTCAGTCCGCTATGGGTACTCATTTGAATCTCAGTACGGCTTTTCATCCTCAAACGGATGGACAGACTGAACGTACTATCCAGACCCTAGAGGACATGCTCCGTTCTTGTGTCATCGACTTTGGTGGTAGTTGGGATGTGCATTTACCTTTGATCGAGTTCTCGTACAACAATAGCTACCACTCCAGTATTCAAATGGCTCCATTCGAGGCATTGTATGGTCGCAAATGCCGATCTCCTTTAAACTGGCACGAAATTGGAGACAAACATTTTACTGGCCCTGAAATCATACAAGAAGCAACGGATAAGATTCACCAAATCCGTGATAATCTGCTCAAGGTCCGAAATCGTCAAAAGGTCTATGCTGATAAGGGGCGCAAGCCGATGCAACTCAACGTTGGGGACCACGTTCTACTCAAAGTGTCTCCTTGGAAAGGAGTGGTTCGTTTTGGTAAAAAGGGAAAGCTTGCCCCTCGCTATGTTGGTCCTTTCAAGATACTCGAAAGGATTGGTGCGGTGGCTTATCGACTCGATTTACCTCAAGAACTCAACAACGTTCATCCAACGTTTCATGTCTCAAATCTAAAGAAGTGTCACGCTGAAGAAGGACTCCAAGTCCCTCTCGAAGATCTCCAAATAAACGACACTTTGAACTTTGTGGAAAAACCCGTCGAAATCATGGATCAAGAAGTCAAGTTATTGAGGCGTAGTAAAATTCCTATCGTCAAGGTTCGATGGGAAGGCAAACGTGGCGCTGAATTCACTTGGGAACTCAAGAGCGAGATGAAGAAGAAATATCCTCATCTTTTCCCTACGTCTTCTTAAATTTCGGGACGAAATTTCCTAAAGGAGGGGAGACTGTAACGCCCGGCTCTTTTGTACTTTCCGTTTATAGAAAGTTTTGTTCGTATTTCTATTTTTGGAAACTTTGTATTCTTGTAATCGTTCCTTCTTTGTAGTCGTTGTAAAACCGAGACTTGGATCATTAATGAAACTCGTATTTTGTTACAAATATGTTATACACACTTTATATATGCTCGTATGTTCGATTTGATGAAGCAATTGGTGTTTAATCATTATTCTTGGAAACTATGTGCTAAACTTGTAATTAATCTAAACATATGCATAAAACGTGTCTTGAACGTGAACGACACTTGATTTTGATACTTAAACGCTTAATTCTACTTGGTTTATACTTCTCATACTTGAATTTATCTCAAACTATGTTTTTGTGGCAAATATAGTCCCTAAAGGACCTAAAAACCCCAAAATAACAACTCCAGGGGCCAAGTTGTAATATTTGAAACTTTAGTTCCGGAACCTTAAGGGTGGGCAGCCCGCGTGAACTTCCCCTATCCCCTTACGCGGCCCGCATGGGCGCCAGTTACGCAGAAAACACAATCAGCTGCTGTTCTACGCGAATTGGCACGAAATCCCAACATCTAACCTCACCCAATCACCTTTAATCCACCTCTAATCACCTCCAATCATCCCTAACCTCTTCCACTATAAATACAACCCTTCTCCAAGCATTTTTACACTTTCACAATTCTCTACAACTCACAAATTCACTCTCAAATCAGTTGAAAATCTGCATTTTCGGACAGATTCATACTCTTGCACTAAAGTGAGTATAACTTGCTCATTTCTCAACGAAATTACTTGATTCTTCTTCCTACTTGCTTGGATAATCATGGGGTTCGATTCCTTGATTTCTCCTTGGAGAAATCAGACCTGGAATTGCCCTGAAATGGTCCATAAACTTTTTGTTTTGTTTTAAGATCTTCAAAAGCTTGTTTAAACTTATCCAACTTGTGTCTAACACATCTCATACCTATGTCCCAATGCTTACAACCTATCTCATGGTTGGTTAAGCTTAAAAACAAGGTTGAGACACTTGAAATCAGAGGATTAAACCTCATAACTTTCTGTTTTGATTAGGGTATTTTACCCACAAGTCATGTTCGAGCTTAGATCTTGATGTAGAGTGATTGTGGAACAACTTGGGTTGCTCCAACATAAAATCCTCACATGATTTGATGATTTCTCTTAGTTTAGATTATTTACATACTTGTATTAATCCTAGTTCTTGACCCTCCTTGGTTGTCTTTACATCAAGTGAAATGGTGAACGTTCAAGGGGTTCCTAAATGGAAGCTTGTCTTCCTACCCCATACATGACTTCCATGATAACTCGAGGTGCCTAAATGAAGATCTTAATCTTCTACCTCCTACATGAATTATTGGACTAAGTAATATGTAATACATAACCTAGAAACTATATATATTCATTCGAACCTTTAATGTTGAACTTGTGTTTATATGTTAAAGTAGTAGAATATCATCTAAAACCTAAAACACCAAGTATGATTCTAATGGGCGTATTACCCATGAAAACATTCTAACCATATTGGTTACATAGTGTCATACAAGGGTTACTAAGTTAAAGATGATTATTTTTCGTATCATATTTTATTCTACTTTATGTCATGTTAAAACTCCAAATTTATAATCTTCCGTTGAACGCCAAACTCACACACCTATGTTTCCTCGTGTAGAAGGACTAGGTGCTCCAACTTAATCCATCCACCAAACTCGCTCGCGGGATTTCAAGTAGGAAAGCTTGCAACCACCGTGAGTATACTCGATCCCTTTTTTCCCTTTTATACTTTGGGATGCAACATGTATAATTATGCAAATAACTTTTAAACTAAACATACTCAATCCTTGAACGAAGCATGAAACTAATGTGACTTACTTGCTATTCTTGTATGCTCTATGAACGATTTGGAACGTTATATGCTCATTGACTTTGCTCGCCCACCTTAACAATTATAGCGCTATAGGATTAACGCCCTGCCCGCTATTCTATTGGGTATTGTTAAGTTACCACCCCGCTAAACTATTGGGATTAGGCTATTTTATGCGTTGTATTCTAGGGTTTGATCATATTGTACGCCAAAATTGCATACTAGTAATCACATATTATGAATCATGTTGGATTTGAGTTTTTATTCTATTATGCTATGTAAACAAACTTGTATACTCGCCATTGCTTTTGCATTGAAACTCTATTTTAATACATGTTGCAGGTTGATAGTTGAAGTATTGGATGAATGATGAAACAAGTTTAGGGTGGACTAGATACACACCTTTAATCTATTTATCTTTTGATGTTATGTTGAGATTTGAACAATGTTGTTATTTCCATTTTGTATGTTGTATGACAATTTAGCATTTGCAATGAAATTTGAATTTAATTAAATATTGTCACATAGTGTTATGAAGTCTCTAGCAATCTATACACACTTTGTCTCATCCCGATGTTTCCGCCATCGGTTGGGGTGTGACAATGTGCTCCAACCTCGTCTTCATCAGCATCAACATGCACTTGCATATTATGTAACGACACATTGGGTTGATCATATTCAGTAAACAATTCATCGTTCAACCCCGCTTTCCTTATAAAATTATGTAGCGCGAAACATGCAATGGTAATGTTTCTTTGTGTGATTAAAGGAAATGGTGCCATCCGCTTCAATATAGGGAATCGTGCTTTCAAGACACCAAATGAACGCTCGATTACGTTCCGAAGTTTTGCATGTCCATGGTTAAACTTCTCTTTATTAGTCAATGCGCGTCTCCGACGAAAATCACCAAGCCAATACCGCACATTACGATATGGAGCCATAAACCCTCGAGTGTGTGCATATGCGGCATCACAAAGATAATATTTGTCTGTAAAACAATTCAATTATTAGATTAGTAATCTAACATATGAATAATTAACCAACATAAACATACCTGGTGGTGGAATCAGGAATGGTGCATGTGGATCGAAAAGTGCCTCGGATAATATTCTAGCATCATGTGCTACTCCTTCCTAGCCGGCCACATTGAACGTAAAAATCATGTTAAAGTCACAAATTGCTAATACGTTTTGATAACAATCACCTTTGCCCCTTCCTCTGTATAAATCTTGTTTACTAGCAGGGACAACATCATGTATCAAAGTTCCATCCAATGCACCAACCGCTCCTTTAAAAACCCGTCGAAGTCTCTTGTTATGTCCCGGTATATTGGGATTCGGGTTGAAAGAAGTTGGCACTATCATGTCTCTGGCGAAGAGCATCATTTTATCCAAAACCTCATAAAAAATTTATGGATTGTTTGCTTCTAGTGTTGAAATCTACGCTTGATAACCACGTACCGTTGATTATGACCGATTACCATAAAAAACATTGCCATTTTCTCCTCAACCGATACGTGTTTGCTATCAACTAACGAATAATTAACTCTAAAATGTGCGCATAGTCGGACAAAAGATTCACGTGACATACGAAGCATTTCAATGCATTGTTTTGGATTTCCAGTTAATAACTCTAACGTGTATTGATGCCCCGTCATGTTTGAATCATTGTCTCGCATTCTTTTCAAACCTCTCTTCCAAAAAAAACGGACATACAAGTAGATAAGAATAATGAGAAGTAATTTCTGATTATTGTCCATCGTGATCCTGTGTTAAAAACAAACCATTAAGCATCGAGAAAGTCACAAAAGTCATACAAAGTTTTCAATGTTTCAAGAAAGTCACAAAAGTCATACAAAGTTTTCAATGTTTCAAGAAAGTCATAAAAGCAAACAATAACAAACAACCATAATGTTTACTACTCCTTAATAAGTCCTAAATTTTTTGCCGTCATCGTGATCCACCCGTGTAACACCTCAGGATCTTCTGGCAATGTCATCCAAGCCTCTCTCATATCCGAGCCTCTCCCAAAGATGTTAAAAGCAGCTAAGAATAAAGGATCCATCTTGTTTAACCCAACCAGCTTCAACCTCTCAGCACAATCAGTGAATGTTGACCCTTCTTTGCCTTTGATTAAAGTCTGCAAAGCCATGTTCATGTTAGCTGCTAAATCATCACTGTTGATAGTTTTTTTGGAGGTTTTTGTCTTTTTCTTTGGATTGCCCTCTGGGTTAGGCTCATGAGTAGGCTCAGGAGTGGGTTCGGCAGTGGGCTCGGTAGTGCCCTCTGAAGTGCCAGCATCATCTTCCACTTCATTAAAAACAGAGTCCATAAGCATCAGTGACTGACTCCGATTACTATTAGATCCAACACCCGATGTCACTTGGGTTGGGGTCCACCTGGAATTCCCAGTAGCGATGTTACCATCAAACAGCTCTGCGCATAGTTCGGGGAAAGGTAATGGACCCGTTTTCAAACCTCCAGCTTTCGGATGCCCCTAAGCCCGAAGTAAAAAAAATTATAAGTTAATAGTATTTTTTTGTTACCGGTTTTTTCTCTCAAAAAATTATAAGTTAATAGTATTTTTTTGTTACCGGGTAAAGGCAATCGAACATACCTTCTTAAAATCCTCCCATTCCTCATTGGTTAAGGTAAACATATTTGTTTGCGGGTTGTATATGTTACCGGTTTTTTCTCTCAAATAACACCAACCTACATACCTGGCTTTAAGATTGTCATGAGCGTTTTTCATTTGTTTTTGAGCCAAATCAATGCCAAACCTTTCCTTGAGAACGTTTCCTAGCCTAGTCCAAGATTCTTTGTGCAAACTCAAGCCTTTTCTACCCACTTTGTTAACCTCCTCAATGCAAGTTTCAAGCAAGCATTTTAGTTGATTGTTTGACCAAACGTGTTTATCTCCCATTTCTATTAATCAACAACAAGCATTCAACAATTTCATTGAACAAAATCAAGCATATAATAAGCATTCAACAATTTCATTCAACAACAAGCATTCAACAATCATTTGACATATGTATGTATAACCAATTTCATTTAACAAAAACAACTAGATTCCTATAATGTATATAACAATCAAAATATAGATATGTAATGACAGAATTAAGTTACATGATGCTTTCACCAATTGAACAGATAACGATTTGAACAAGATAACGATTTGAACAGAGGTCCGATGAGGGAGTTCAAAAAATAAAGAGAGAACAGAGGATGAACAAAGGAGTTCAAAAAATAAAGAACGAAACTTACCTGGTGGCGGAGGGAGGAGGAGGAGGGAGCCGGCGGTCTTGGTGGCGGAGGGAGGAGGAGGAGGGAGCCGGCGGAATCGGTGGTGGTAGCCTTGGTGGCGGAGGGTGTGGTGGCTGCTTTTAGAGAGGATGAACCCTAGCAAAAAGGGGGAATAGAAAGTGACGGGAAGAGGTAAAAAGCTTTGGTTTATCTCTTTCTCAGAAAGAGGCTGGGGAGAGGTAAAAAGCACTTCTCAAAAAAAAAAAAACAAACACTCTTCTGAGGCTAAACCTCTTCTCGTATCTGCACAGTACAGACAGAAGAGGCCAGGAAGCTCTTCTTGAAAAAAACAAACACCACCTACATGTACCAACAACGATGATAAAGTAATCACCTGTACCAACAACAATTTTTTGACCTATTGGGAAAAGCCCTGTTTATATATATTTTTTTAATCATTTATTAATTATTAATCATTCATAAAATAAATTATTTTTACCCTATAGGTACAGCATGTAGTCAGCTTAGGATATCCGTCGCAAGATATATGAGAAACTCTATTGTGACAACAACTTCGTCGCTACAAAGTCACTCTATTCCGACAACCCGTGGCATCACTAAAGATTCAATTTCTTGTATCGTATAAACTAAAAAGTTTGTTTGAATAGCCTAGATACATGGAATGGTTATGATAATAACCATCATGTATTGTTGATTTCATAACCGGCGCGGATAAATATAATATTAAATTGGTAACACATGTTAATTCGTAAAGTCAATACATCGATTCAAACGCAACATGTTTAGTCAAACGTGTTCACAAATTAACCTGAGCTCGTTTAGGAAAGTTTCAAAACCATGAACTTTGTGATAGTTTCGTAAATTCGTGCTAAAATTTCACATCCTTAAAATTTTCATTAGTTTCTATGAGTATATCACTTTTTGATGTCAAATGTCATCATCTTTATCTTCATTAAATTATAAACAAAAACTATGTTTAATTAGTAATTGGACTATCACACCTCATATGGCTATATCTTGATAAGATCCAAAGTCATAATCAATATCCACAACAAATCAACGTCAGTTTTGGATTAAGAAGCTATAATTAATTAAATTTACAATCTAGTCCTTCAATTTTTGAAAAACTTGCTGAAACACAATATATCCATGTCCTTATTTCCTAAGAGCTCGGGACAAATTTAGGTAACTAAACATTATTGTCCTAAGATGTTAGTCCAGTGGTCGAAAGGTCTGCCCTCCTTAGTGGAGACGTAGGTTCGATTCCCGCTTGTGCCATTTTTGAGGAATATTTGGGTGTAGGGACGAGCGGGGCTTTAATCCCGGGTTCGAACCTAACAGAGGTTGAGGGTTTACGAATTCCATCCAGTTCCGGCGCATCAGGGGGCACGGTCTTATGGCGGTTGAGGAGTCGACCTTCGACATAGCCCCGAGTAGGGTGGGTTTACACGTGAGATTCTTTGCCATTAAAAAAAAAACTTAACATTATTATTTTTTACGGATAAATCACTATAGGGTATTTGTTCATACACTTGTTTATCTGTTTTTAGTTAGATCCTTACTTCCAGAGTTCCAGTCTCATCAAAACATAGCTAAATTTTGTATAGATGGATAGTAGACTCTTATTCTATCTGTAAGTCTTTTTACAGCTAACACACACCCTATAATATGATTCTTAAACTTACAGATGTATTCACCATGGGATTTTAATCATCAACATCAACTACATAGAAAGAGACGCGTTTCCTACACATATTGATACTGCTGTGACAAATGCCCTATATTGTAATTTTTTCATTAAATGTTCGTCACAATATTGCCTTTGTCAATAACTTAATGACAGATTTTCTTTGATGCTGTTATGGGTGATCTATTGTGATTTAATTTATCAATGATTCCGGTTAAGGGTCCAAACGGGTCGAGCCGCTTGCGAGCTATTCGGGATGGAATCAATAAATAGTTCGAAACGAGCCGAGCCTTTATCAAGCCTGAGCCTTTATCAAGCCTGAACCTCAAATAAAGCTTGTTTAGCTATTGAGACTGAGCTCGAGCCTTGAATAGGAAGATCGCTTTGGCTCATCGAGCCTTGGGCATTTTTAAGTTTAAACTTAACTATGTGTAGACTTCTATGTATCAGTTAACTAGTATTTTGCCCTCATGCTTAGCAGCGGAACCACGACTTGATTGATATCCAGGTAATAGGTTAACTTTTCATGCTAGGCAAAAACGACACATAACTTTTTAGTTGTGATAACTTGACACAAAACTTACCATTTACATTTTAATTTCTTTTGACAATATTTGTGACTCGATTAAGAATTTTTTTCGTATACTAGTGGGGAGCATTGCCGCAGGGTTTACAAAATTTGACCCATTATTCAATAACAAAAACCTTTAAGTTCTCGGCCTGAGCATTCAATCCCATTGAATCGATTGGTCTCTGGGCAAATTGAAATGATGTAGATATAGTACCATATATATCTTTTTTCATGTTCCTTGAGAAATTTAACATTCACCTAATGTATCTAGTTAAAATAAGTAGAAATTCCCTTTTCCTATATGTTATGCTTTATAAAGTAGTGCAGATATAAATATAGTATTACATATCTTTTTAACGGCAATAAAATAAAATATATTAATATAAAAAGAAGACTAGCGGGAAACCAACAAGAACGAACATAGTACCCAAATATATCAACTGTAACACCTAAGGTAATCATACCACATATGGACTATACAATGAACGTTACACGTGCCATATTTGAAACATAATGAAATGCTCTACGTCTTTATTTCCCACCCATTGATGTAGCAACAATGATTATGCGAACTCAAATGTAATGCTTCGCATTTCTGTACTTTCCATATTTAGGAAGTTTTATTCGTATTTCTATTTTAAGAAAATTGTATTCGTATTTCATTTCTAATCTTTTAATTCGAGACTTCGATCATAATGGGAAATTCGTATTTATATCAATCATACTTGTGTTATGTGCAATCAATCGTGAAATACGTGTTTATATGCAAAACCGAGACTTAGTATACATTCAAACTATCAATCATACGCACACGATACGTAATACGTACATGCATACACATCCTATACTTGAAATCGTGATTAAAACATAAGTTATATAATATACATACAAGTTCAGGGGCCAAACATGTCAAAAACAAAACTCTGGCTGTCAAATGAACATGCCGCGTCGCGTGGGCTTCAATCCTTCATCTGTCACGCGATGAAAGGATAACTAATCCGCAGCGAGTTGTTTCCTTCAAACGGGTTGGTCACGTTTTCTCACCTTCTTTCTTCCCCAATAACCTTATTTCTCCATTAAAACACAAACCCAACTCAACCACTATATAAACAAGCTTCCACGCCTTCATTTCACTTTTCCAACACTCTAAACTCACTTAAAACACTCTCACGTTCTGTTCTTTTGCAAGTTTGGGCAAAATAATATCAAGTCCAAAAGTGAGCTCCATCTCACTTTCCTTCATGTTTTCTTCACTTCTTCTTGTTCTTATACACTTGGAACACCTCTAGGAGTGTTTCTACAAGTTAACCATGGTAAACTAAGGTGGGGCATCATCATTTTGAGGTCTAAAATTTTTGTTTTGTTAAACTTTTACATGAACTTTCTAAAAACTTGTGCCTACCTTGTTCCCAATCAAACTTATGATTGTGGGACATGAGTATGGTTGATTTCCATGAGATTAGAAGTCATATACCACTTAGACTTTCTGTTATAAAGGTTCCAAGTAACCTAGACAAGTGTTGAAACCATCCAAACTCACCACCTTCAATGTGATGAGACTTGTGTTTTGGTAATGTTTGAACCATGGAAGCCTAGGCTTTCTAACTATGTTTCCAATACTTCACTTGCTTGATTTGTTTGCCAATATCACACCTAAGTTACCAAGTAAACTTACTAGTAACAAACTTACTAGTAACAAAGTGACCAAACTACACTAAGTCTTCAAACATTTGTTGTATTTAAAATGCACTAGTCTAGTTTGAGATCACTCGGTTGCTTGGTAACCTAGATGATACAATGATTCAAGTAGCTTCCAAGAATCAAAGTAAGCCAACCCCACCTCGTGTCCAACATTTTCCATGTTGGGTATGCACACGTCCAGGTTGTTCTTATTTGATTCCACAGATGTTAACAAAAATCTGCAAAAAGCTAACATCTGATCCATTACATAAAACATCTGTTCTAAGCATTGTACTGTTACATTGATCTAACGGTTGTTCTTTAAACCGTTGTTGACTTGTATCAAACATTTGTTTGGCCAGAACAGATGTTTGGTCTTTATGATCAGTGCTTGTCTTCAACAGGGCTTTGGCCATCAAACAAAGGTTTCCTCTTCTTCAACAAATGTTCCATGCTTTAAACAGATCTTTGCAATCTTCAACAGATGTTCTGGTTAGTGTTTAAGATTCACTATCTTTGGAGAAGTGTGTATCATCTGCTGCTTATTTCTTGATCTTCTTAGCATGTTTTGGATTTTAGAAATTATGTTCTTTTGTAGGTCCAACAGATACACGTACATATATATATATATATATATATAATGTAAGTATCTATAGAAAACCCACTTTAATTTAGAAAACCCGGGAAACTCTAACCTCCCGAATTTAAAAAAAAAAATTATACACATGTTATATACATGTTTTTAAGGTATTTGGGCAAAAAAAATCAAAAAAGCGCCGAGTAGATATTTAAAAAAAAAAATAAACAAGTTTTGGTGTAACACGTGTTACAAATATGTCAGATGAATGTAACACGTGTTACACCAAAACTTGTTTATTTTTTTTTAAAATATCTACTCGGCGCTTTTTTGATTTTTTTTGCCCAAATACCTTAAAAACATGTATATAACATGTGTATATTTTTTTAAAAAAAAAAACATCAGGAGCTTTGAGTTTCCCGGGTTTTCTAAATTAAAGTGGGTTTTCTATACATCATTCCCCTATATATATATATATATATATATATATATATATATATATTGTAGGTCCAACAGATACACGTACATATATATATATATATATATATATATATATATATAGGGTAGGGTTCCAGCGTGAACAACCTCCCAACAGTAAACTGCGTGAACAGATATGGACCATTGATTTCCTTTTTAGTTGTTAAGGGTAGGATTGTAATTACATAAAAAATTAGATTTAAATCATTATTTTAATAATTGAATTAAGTTACATATTTCCTAATTTAAATTCATTATCCATATTATGTTTATTTATTAATAAGATAATTATCAAAACAAACAACAAATCACTAGATTTCAATTTTAATTTTTATTTCAGATTTCATCACCAGAATTCAAATTTTGATTTTTTAGATCCACGCAACCTTCATATTTCAACGGTATACATATGTGTACTTGGATATAAATAGAACAGTACACATGTGTACTCAGCATCGTACATATGTGTACAGTAATTCACAGGTGTACATCAAGATTCAATACAAAAAAAATTCTGAGATATCACAAAAACAGACCATATACACATGTGTACATCGCATTAAAAAGAGGGCAAAATCAGAATACACATGTGTACTTCGCATTTAAACAAATAATTATTTTAATAATTGAATTAAGTTACATCTTTCCTAATCCTTGATTTGATTTTTGAGAGATTTATGCAATCAATTTAATAGGATAATTGATTACTTGATTTGTGAGAGATTTATGCAATCAATTTAAGATTGAAATTACACATATACCCTTTTTGTATTTAATTAAACGGAAAAAATTAACCAAATAATTACTATCATGCCACTCACTTTAATCTCAAGGTTATAAAAATCAAGGGCCCAGATCAGTTCACGCAGTTCACTCTTGGGATTTTGTTCACGTTTGAACCTAATCCTATATATATATATAACCACTCCTAAAACTGTGCAACTAGAAGTAAAAAAATTAACTTAGAAAAAAAAAGTGTGGTCCAGAATTGTTCTTATAGTTCTCAATTAGCATGTATTTCTCACAACAAAAGCAACAAAATGTTGCTTATTTATATATGCTAATTAACATGTATGTAATTGAATCTGAGTAAAACTACACAAAGCGTATTTACTAATACAATAAAATCGTACTATTGATTGAATATTGATAAATATATTATTCATTTTTTTATTATTTGGGTAATAATCAAGTAATTACTTTATACTTACTTTACTGGTAGAAAGCAACATGCTTAAAGGTGAATTTTACGTTAAAAAGTGTATTGAGTTTATGTTAATTTAATATACTTTTACACAAGTGGGATTTGAAAATAATTTTGTTTGTGATTTATGGCACACATAATATTTTTACCTTCTTTCATCTTTTTCACTTTTTGATCATGTTCCTATAATTTAATCAAACTAAATTCATTAAAGTAACATCTTCATGTTAGTCTATATTTACTCATTGAAAACACTTCATATTTCAATTGTTTGCTCTCAAATTATACTATATTGAATTAAATTATAGCTGTAGACTATTTAATGTAATGGTAAGATTAATATAACGTTTTTATCATCGTTGTCTAGGGACATACTGATAAAACTGAAAAAAGAAGAGATTGAATATTCAATTAACTTATTTTCTAGAGCAAAATTTAATGTGGTTATGGTCAAGGGATTTTGTCATAACTTTGATATTATAACCATAAAGACTTCTTTTCGGGGATTTATTGTCAGTCAAGTCATTTTAGTTTGTTAAATTTACTACAATAAAAAGAAAATTATAATACACGTTTATATTTAGGTTGTATGCAGTGCAAGTTTGTAAACTACTCTCATTTTCGACACCAATCAACCCGAGGTTCAAAGGGCTAAGCCACCTAGTTACCTGGGGTTTAAGAGGCCCTTGGCGAGGTCCAAAGAGAGCCTCATGGTTTCCCCTACTAGGTGCCTCATGGTGCGTGATGTCCACGATGAGTGAAAATTCATTTACCATGTTAAAAGCCTTTGGAAATTCTTTTTATCTTGTATGGTTGTTGGATTCATAAGTAGAACCTGAGCATCAGTAGGAACTGATTATCATTAAAAATTGTTCTATAGTAGCCAGTGGCAGACCTAGGAATTTTTCCTGGGGGTGTGGAAAAAATTTAAAGATTTTAGGTCCCTAACTATATAAAAAAATTCGGTTCATAGCGTGTCGAATCGGGTCGGGCCGGGTCATGTAAAACCGATAAGAATAAACTGCCATTTTGGTCCCTAAGGTTTGGTCACTTTTGTCACTTTAGTCCAAAACTCAAACCTTTTGAATATGGGTCCTTGTGGTTTCAGTTTTATTGTCATTTTCATCCAAAAGTAAAATCAGCTCAGATTTCTCAAATAAAATCCTAGTTTTTTTATCCTTTTCCTCAGGGGGAAAATGGTCATTATAAGTTTTATTATAACAAATTATTAATTAAAATATTAAAATTACATATTGTGCTTTGACCTTATAAAAGCAGACAGTATGTCTTTTAATGCAAGCAAATTCAATCCTTTTTTCCAATATACTCTTTTTCATTTCTTCCTCCGACCTGTATCGAACTGAAACTTTCATGTCGGTTCCAAACCCTAAATTCCAATACTCATATTAATTCTGCATAATCCTCTATAGACCATACATCAAACAATCTTCACCATTGCCCCAAATTCATCTGTTATTTCATCATTACACACACATTCACCAGAATCATCGTTTTCTAACCCTAGCTACCTCTAAATTTGGGGATTTTGTTAATTGAACGTGTAGACAGGTGTAATTAAAGGTGTTTTATATGCGCCGATTGATGGAAACAACAGGTGTTAGCGTTGATTCGGAGAATTCCGATAATCATGTGAATAATAATAATCAAAATTCATCGAATGTTTCATCTCCGAGAACGATGTCGTGTACACCGTTTCCGGTAATCGGGTTTCTGCAAGCACCTGTAACTACTTTAATTGAATATTCAGGTGTTTTAAGACCTAGGTCAAACAACGATGATCAAGAATCAGAGAGTTTGATTTCTAATAATCGGATTCATGATCGTAGCTCTAGTAATAATAGTAGTGATGGTGATAATGTTAACGATGAGGTTTCGATTCGGATATCGAGTGGTGGAGGTCAAGAAGAAGAGTGGAGTGAATTGGTTTCGGTGAACGATGGAGATGGTGGAGGATGAGATAGGGAAGTTGTTGATTTTGGTGATGTAAGTGGTGGTAATGGTGGTGGTAGTAATAATAATAATGTGGATTCGGCTTATCAACAAAGGTATAATTTGCAGCAAGTTTCCCGATGGATTGAACAAATTCTCAAATAAAATCTTGCTTTTATAAGGTCAAGAACATTATTTAATTTTATTATTTTAATTAATAATTTGTTATAATAAAACTTATAATGACCATTTTGCCCCTGAGAAAATGGACAAAAAATCAGGATTTTATTTGAGAAATCTGAGGTGATTTTACTTTTGGATGAAAATGGCAATAAAACTAAAACAACAGGGACCCAAATTCAAAAGGTTTGAGTTTTGAACTAAAGTGGCAAAAGTGACCAAAACCTCAGGGACCAAAATGGCAGTTTAATCAACCAGTAAACATAAATAAACAAAGTTTTGCGGGCCAGATCAGATTGAGTCGAGTTGGGTCAATTTCAATTTTCAAACAATCAAACCATATTTTCTAACTTCCTATCACATTAACAAACAAAGTTTCAAGTAAAATAGTAAACAACATAAAAAACCTTCATAAGTACGTAAATTAACAACAAAAAACCATTAAAGTTCAAATGCTACCTACTTCTATTTCTCCTAATCATTAAATAAAACAACAAAAAAAACTTTATCTAGGACATAACTTGGTCTTTAACTAGAAGAATCCGACAAAAAAAGTGGTCCAACCCTTTTCCTCTTGAGAAATCGCGCCATAACTTTTCTACACATGGTTCTTATCACATATAAATTTGCTCCGTAAGTTCATAAAACAACACTAAACACTTAAACAAAATAAACAATCTTGTTCAACCAATACTATAGTCCATAATTTTCAATTTTAATTTTCAAACATTCAAGCCCTGGTTTTAAATGTTGATTAGTAATCATTTAAACAAACAAAGCTTAAAATAAAACAACAAAATTGTAGGTCCCGGTTTTGACTCCGTTTCGATTGCGAACCGACTCGTGTAACGTGCGGAATCCGTACACGATCAAGACCGAACACAAGAACAGTAATTATAACTGTGATTCTATTCAAAGATCTGATATCGTACAAGAACCGTGAATCACCTTGACACTTTCTCTCTCTAGTTTCTCTCTCTAACACTAGAGAGCTCTCCAAAGTGCCAAATGACCAAATGTGTCAAAAGTCTCAAAAGTTCCTAAATGAAACCCTAAGGCTCCTATTTATAGGCCAAGGGATATAATGAGAGATCTCATTATTTACATAAATGCCACCTTGCCTTTTTCTAGATATTTCTAACTATTACAATATAAGCACTAGAAATAAACTGTTTCAGCTACGATCTTGAGATGACGGAGGCGATAGACATACTGCACTAACAGACTCCCCCTTGGATATTGCCGCAGTCAATCTCAACCATTTAGTCAGACTTGTAGCTTCTTTTCTTTCTCTCTCTCTAGTTCGAACAGAATCCCCGTGGATCTGTTTTCAGCTTCAGTTGCTCCCCATCTCAGTAAACTCTTCAGGCTCCCCCTTTTGTCAAGCTTCCGTGCTTTGGGATCGACACCTGGCTTTCCGATTACAAGCTCTTTCGGGAAAGTTACATAGCTCCTTGAATGCACGCTCCCCCTTTCGTTGAGCTCGTCTTCAGACTCCCCCTTAGACTCGGCTATAGGGATCGTAGTCTGGTACAACATCTGCAACACTCATACGTTTATAAGTAACAATGTTTTGAAATTGTCCAGAAATCGTAATCTGGCTCTTTTGAACTCTCTAAATCAAGATCCTGGCATTAAGATATAATAATATGAATATATCCAGAAATACTTGATTCTCTCTCTATCAACAATCTTCAAAGATTTGGCAGTTTCAGCGAACCGGATCGGAAACTAGCTCTTTTACAGATTTTAACAATATAAGCATCCAAATCCTTCACAGATAATCATCCAAGTTCAAATTAATGACCTTGGAGATATCACAAACTGTTTTTGATTTTTGAATTTAAAAACTTCAAGTTTCAAATTAATGAACTTGTTTATTTTCAGAAACACGATCAGCATACTTAGATTTTGAAACTCAGCACTCAGACATCGGTTGTCGAAAATAAAGCAGAAATCAAAATCTTTTTGTATTTTCTGAAATATAAAGCTGTAAAGAAATATTTACAAACATATTTACAGATAATATTTTTGTTTGAGTTTGCGTTAGAGGATCATATCAGTTAATGACAAGTCACAAGTACCGTTGAGCTTATTTTCACATTAAGAATTAAACAATTCACTTAGATTGTCGATATACTGGTCCACTTTAAATTTTCACACAAATTACAACTGATTCAGGATACGAATTAGGTGAATTAAGAACTTAAACTCATTCATGTGTCCCACCTCTTGAATATACTCCCGTATCCAGATCCCAATATTCAGTCTTACAGGTGAATATACCTAGATGATATCTGTAAGGTGAATAAATTATAGTACGAAACCGTGAGAGCTCAGGTCAGAACTTCCGTTCAGCAGAGAGATGACGGCTCGACTTTTGGTGTGTCCCCTTTAGAGGATCTTTTGTATTACAACAGCAATGACTATCAATTTTATTGTTTCATCAATTTGCTGAGGGCGGCGCTATATTTCAAGCAAGCAGAAAGTATTCTCCGGGGACTAGGCCATTGCTTCCGCAAAATCAGAAGTCCCGGGATAATACCCCAGATATCACTAAGCATAAAGACCTAGTATCTCAGAAAGAGGGGTCCTTCAAACGAGATTTCATGGGTTACCTATATATCCAAGTAGTGTTCCCCACGAAATAAGCAAGTTTGAATTTAAGTTTATATCCCGAAAAAGTTTACTAAATGTATAAAAATCTACCGACACATCATCAGTGAGACTGTTTAACGCTATATAATCATTACATTTCTTTAGCATACTGTAACTGTCTACTGATGTACTATCATTTCCTCTTTTTTCACAAAACTCATTTTTGAATTTTATCATGTTTTTGGCTTTTTCAAATTTTCTAATGTTTTTGGATTTTCTGACAACATTACTCCCCCTAAAATTCAAAACCATTGTAAAGAAAATTTGACAAACCAATGTAGATAGCGTTGTCTCGCCATCCATTTTCTGCTTCACATGCTCTGTATTGCAGAAAATATAACATAAAGTACCCCCATGATTTACAACCCATTGATTTTCGACAGTTTGAAAACCGTTTTTCAATCTTGTGAAAGTAATCATGTTTGTTCAGCCGTGAGGGTTTCGGCGTATTCAAGCAACATATTTTTGGATTTTTCAAATTTTTTCAAAAGTAAAAACATATTTTTGTTTTTATAAAATTTTTCAATTTTTAGGGTTTTTGAAATATTGTTTATTTATTTACAGAAAACAATAAACTCTCTGTTTAACCAAACCAGGGTTCAGCAGCCTTCTCCTCTTGTGCCAGGCTGCTCCAACTTCCTTCCTTGACAATCAAACTTCATGAGCACTGCACATTCACAAAAACTCAATTACTTGAACAATTTAGCCCAGGTCTGTTGGACCTTAGGCATTTCAACACAATAAGTTTCATTCAATGATAGAAAATCTTTGTCATTTCGTACAAAAACTTTTTCATCTTTGACTTTAACTTTTTCTTCATTCACAGAAGTCACTTGTTTCTTAACCACCCAGTTCTGTCCTTTTGAAGCACTTCTCTTGTAAAATCGTGACTCATTTTGATTATTTTGACTTTGAACAACAACTTTTGGTTTCCAAAATTGGTTTGGTTTTATCATATCAACCGATGTTTGCCAACTTTGTGTTGTTCTGAATCTGGGTGTGTGAGAATTCTGGGTTTGTCTTGAATCAGACCTAGTCTGTTTTGGTTTCCAAGTTTGATTCGAAGTAAACTTGTTTGTGTTGAACCTCCAAGTTTGTTTTGAATCAAATCTGGTAGACTTTTGTTTCTCAACCTCAGATTTCTGTTTTTCAACATCAACAGGCTTTGGATTTTGACACTTTCGAGCAACATGTCCAATTTGATCACATTTAAAACACACTTTCTTTGAAACATCCTTGGCCTGTTGTTGTTTCTTTTTCATAGCATCAAACTCCGCATTAGACTGTTGTCCAATTTTGAGTTTTTCTTCTTCTGCTAAACTTTTTCCTTGAACAAAACTTGTTTTAACCTGAACATTTTTCTTCCACTTTTGTTTCTTTTTATAACCCAAACCAGCCTTCATGTTTTTCTTCTTAAAACCAGGTTTGTTATAAAAAGATTTATGACCTTTACCAGCAAACTTTGAAATTTCCGACTTCTCAATCTCAACCATTTTGAAAACTTTATCGACCTTCTCTGAAATCACATTCTGAATCGGGAATACAACATCTAAGAATAGTTTGTCCGATCCAATCATGGTATAGACCAATCCCTTTGAATCATCATCCAAATTTTTCTCGGATTTTGTGTTTTTTAGATAACCATCATGAAAATTTCCTTCATCTTTATCCTGTGATTCAGACTTACCTTTTGTAGACTCATCTTTCAAAACGCTTTCAACAACCTTACTTACCACCACTGAATCATTAGCATCATCAGATTTGGAGTAAGTCACATCGATACTTTCAGGTAACTGGTCAGCTATGTTCAAACCCTTTGCCACCTTTTCCTCATCATAAAAAGTATAATTGTTTCTCAATGGTGGTGGTACCTGATGAAACTCTGAACCAATACCCTTTTTGCAATTGTCAGTATCTTTGTCATTTGGTGTGATGTTGAAAATGCGTTCAAGAATGTACGAAGAGTTATGATAACTTTGAAGTTTTGTAACAACCTTTTCTTTTTCAGCCAAGACTTGTTTAAGATTAGCAATTTCATCAACACATTTGTTTAATTCAATTTGTTTTTTTTTTAACTTTCTTTCATACATTTCTTTAGTGACTAAAGTTTCTGACAATCTTTGATCAAAACTTTTGACTTGGCTCTTCAAAGTATCATAAGCTTCTTGTACTCTCTGACTCGACCACTTTAAAGAATCATACTGTTTTTGTAAATCTTGACATTTAGATTCTTTTTCAACACAATCAACACATTTTGCTGAACACAGTTGTCTATAAACATCATTATCCTTTTCAAGACCTTGACATTTCTGTGTCAATTTTTCAACTTTTAGTTTCAAAATTTCTTCTTTGTCAATCATTTCTTTACATTTTGTTGTGAAAACATTTTCAAGTTTATCTATTTCATTATTTTTTGTTTTTATGATATCATCTTTTTTAGTACAGGCTTTGCACATTTCTATGCAATTCCTGCACTTGTTTTCTTTTTCATCAACCAATTCAACATTCGACAAGTTAGAAGATTCATTTACCTCAGTTTCTTTCAGCACCGATTCTTCTGTCTCAACTTTCTGATCTTCCTCCTTTTCTTCTTTCTGAGCTTCTTCATTCTTCTGTTCTTCTTCAGCTTTCTGGTCTTGTTCAGCAGCAATCTTCACAACATTCTTTACTTCTTCAATCATCTTCTTCAATTCTTCTTCTTTTCTCTTCTTCATTTCTACCACCTTCGGTAGACTTGCTTCACAAACCTCTCTTATCTTCTTCTCCAAATCAGGCAGATATGCTTTATCAGATAACCTTCGTGTATTGAAAGTAGCCTGCCTTGGAATCAAACTTGTTACAGCTTTGAAATCCACTTTTGATGGGTTAGCAACTGGATTACCCCGTGGATCCATGTAACATTCCAACTCATCATTCCATCGTTTGGCTCTCTGAGCTTCTTTGAATGGTTCGTTTAATTTTCCAATTTCCCATCTTGCATAGTCTGCTTTCCACCATCTATCAGGATCAGCATCAGCCACAAATGCATACCCAACAGCATCTTCTTCAGGGCAAACTTGACTCCAGTCGTAACCTTCATCGTCATATATAACTGCAAGAGCCCTTGATTTTTCTTCAGGTTGTTTCAATCTTGGTGGCTCAGACTTGTTCTGATGGTAAATCGCTTTCTTGTAATAATCTTCATTGAACGGGTTTGCAGAATCATCATTAGCATACGCATTTCTGCACTCGCGCTTAAAGTGACCTCTTTGTTTGCATTTGAAGCATGTCACCTTAGATTTATCAAATCCCAATTTGGTAGATGGTCCACCAATTGACTTCCTCCCCGTGATCTCCATGAACCGCTGTGCTCGACGAACCGCACTGGCCATGCACCATCTTATATCCATTAGTTCCATCTCCTCGGGGTCTAATTGGTCATAATCTTCTTTCGTCAAGTTGGTATTGCCAATCTTCCCTGCATCGAGGCTTTCATACGATTCAAGTACAGATGCCAAGAAAACCATCTGTTGTTTTGCCGATTCTTCGCTGAAATTCTGCCCATTCTTCAAATCCACTGCGATATTACACTGAAACAAATTCTTGGAAGCATATTGACTTGAAGTGTTTGAAGAAGATTCACTGTGAAAACCACTGTGAAAACTTTCATTGTTTACTGAATTTGAACTTTCTGCAGAGAACGCTGTTCTTGGAGACCCAGCCTGTGGTACATTTCCTCTGTAGTAAAGCTCTATATTCTATTGATAAGCCGGATTGTTGACTTTAGATCTCTTTATCTCCAACTCATGGCTTTCAAGCCTTTCAATCAGTAAATCCACTTTTAAATCTTCAGGCTTGATTGTATTTTTCAACATTAGAGCGAAGTATTGCCACTCTTGATCATTTGGCAATGAATCAAACAATTTATCCACCAGCTCCTCTTCAGAATATGTGATTTCATGTCTGGCCAGCTCCATTTTCAGATGTCCAAATCTCTCGATCATTTTACAAACAGATTCATTTTTCATACAACTGAATAAATCAAACGCTTTACGCAACAATTTCTTTTTGTTTTTGACAATTTCATTACTTCCTACACACTTTCTCCCTAACGCTTCCCACAAACTCTTCGATGTTTTCTCTTGTTCAAGTAACGAGATAATATCCTCTCTCACTGACTGTTTGATTAATGTGATCATCTTATATTCAGCCACAACATTTTTTATATCTATGTCTGAGAACTCTTTTTCCTCTACTAACTCTCCTCCTTCTTTCACTGGTTCTGTATATTCAATTTTAACCAGCTTTCAGGAGCGAAAGCTTTTACCCAACCCTCAAACCGATTTTTCCACCAGTTATAATCTTCAATCTTCATTAGCTTTGGTGGTTTCTGTTGGCTTCCATACATATTGTCATATTTCAAATTTTCTGAAATCTCTTTCGAATACTCTCTTATTTCAGATCTTCTTTCGGATGATTCTGAAGTAAAGGCATTGTAGAACGTGTTGTAAAATTCTTCACCGCTGCTCGACATCTTCAAATTTTGTCTTGAATTTGCACTTTGTATATCTTCAATCACCTGATTCACGAACAAACAAACACAGTGAGTTTAATCAATATCAAACAAATGAATCGGACTGGTATCCGATCAAGTGAGTCAACACAAGTCAACAGTGAAAATAATCGTGTGACAACGTTGTCCGTTCGGGTGGGATTGTATCCGTTCAGGTGAGATATTATTCGGATGGAGATCCGTGCGGATGAGGATCCGTGCGGATGGGGATCCGTGCGACTAAAGGTGATCCGGACGATTGAGGAATCCGTATGCTGAAGGTGATCCGGACGAGTGAGGATCCGTGCGGATTGTGGTGATCCGTCCGGATGAAAGTAATCCGTGCGGATGAAAGTGATCCGTCCGGATGGTGTGTTGTTGAAGGTAATCCGTACGGGTGGTGTCACACCCCGAATTCCACGTGTCACCGGTGGGCCCGGTGGGGAGTATCGTGACGTCATGGTTGGCAACATAATAGTCAAACAACACAATATAATAATGCACAGCGGAAGCAATTTAAAATATAATTCAACCGGATTTATTATTGTAATATCAATTGTCACAATATTCGGAAGTTTATCCACAGAAGGATCGTACATAAAATGGAACAATAGTTCAACAGACTTTTAGGCATCTTAAGCTTGCGAGACTTCTATTGATGCTAAGGAGAATTATCCAGCCAAGTTCGTATAGTACCTGCATTTAGCCTTTTGGAAAATACGTCAGTTTACACTGGTAAATACATTCAACTGACTCATTTTGGAAAAAGAGTTTGTAAATTGTTTTGAATGCACGTGGCACAAAATATCTTGACACATTGATTAAAATGCACAGAGGCAAAATTAATCTTTTTAACCTGGGAGAATTATTTAATATGATAATCTTGAGAACGATTTACATGTTACTTATGCGTTCAGTAGCCCGGACGTATCCGGGTTTAAGATCAATAGACACACCACAATAATGAGTTATACACCGACAGGTGTACGCCTACACCCCGTGCTCAGGTCGTGGCCATCTCGTAAGATAATGCCAAGGATATCCGGGACATGGTCATTAACCCCCCAAAGGCTTTAAAGTAAACAAATCTGTTTAAAACGAACCGATCAAATTATTCAATTAACCACCTAAGCGATGGAAGATTTGATGCCCGATCAAGCGGTACGCTATGTACCGTAACCCAAGCCCGTATAGGGAAAATAAGTTAAAAGTATTTACCTGAGCTAAATATAAATTCAATCCCAGCCGTATATCAAATCAGCAAGTACAGATAGCTTTTACTGGGCTCCTAATCTGGAACGAAGGTTTTTAATAACCTATTAGAATCCTAACGGGTCTTTAATTAAGCTTAAGCTTAGACCGGCTAGTTTCAAGGATACGGTTCGTACGCACGATTAAGCGAAGACCGGATAGAATATGATTTAGACCCGACAAGTTCAGAGACTTGTTTAATATGGGTCCTTCACCCACATTCTGGATTTTGAGATTAAACCGATGAGGTTTGACCCGTTTCGGCTAATTTATGTAAACTTGTTACATAAGCCGAACCGAACGCGAAATAAGCGTAACGGTTATCCGTAAGAGCCATATACAGGTTTCCTAAGTTAATATGCTTCAAATAGGTTGTGACATCAGTAGGATGTCTTTCGTTATGCCCGAAATGAATTTAAACACAAACTATGCCCCGTAGGGGTAGTTTGGTCATTTTAAAGTTTGTAAAAGCGTTTATATGTTCAACTGAGTTACAGGTCTGATGTAAACAGCAAACATACTCATTTTGATGGGTTATAACAGTAGGCTAAGGCATATATGTGAAATTTATCATATTTAACCAAACTATGCCCCGTAGGGGTATTTTGGTAATTTCACATAAGCCGGAAAGCTCAAAAACGAAGTCTGAGTTTATCAACCTTTGCTTACTGTTAAAATATCATAATTTGCCTCACATATCAGTAGGTATCAACCCGGGTATGTCCAATATGAATCTAAGACATACTATGCGTTAAAAACGCTAATTATGGCGATTAAAGGCCATTACCGGGTTCGATACTTAAATCTGACATTTTTATATTTCCAGAAGGCTTAAAATAATTTATTTATCATAACTAATCAGTAGCAAAAGGTTTGGAGTTGTTTAGATGTGTAAAACTCATTTTATGGCCCGTAAGGGCAAAACCGACAACTACCGAATTAAGCCTACGACTATGAGTTATGCTCAGCCTAAAATTAATTAAAAATCTTTAAAATTCCCAAAATAATATATTTCATCAGTGGGTAATTCGTTTGATACCAAAAAGTATGTTTAATTAGGCTATATGCTAATTACGCCATTTTATTAACATAAAGCACCGTAATTACGCTAATGAGCATAACTCTTAATCTACAAGTCAAACTGATGTCAAACTTTACATACAATTTTATATATCAGTGACTAAGGTTTCTACACTTTTACATTTTCATAAATCATGATTTAAGGTAATAAGGGCATAACGGTCAACGTATGAGCATTTAACGGAAATATGCATATTAATTGGATAACTAGTGAACCAAGGTGTATGATCACAGAGGGTTGTTCTAACATGTATCTTAATCCAATTCAAGCTCTGAGGCATTTCTAAAATATGCCCAAACGGGTCAGAACTGAAAGTCAACGGGAAAGTCAAACTATGTGACTTTCGGTTCCGAACCGGGTCTAAACAGGAAATAGTCGGGTTGAACATGTTGGGACATGTTCTTACACTTATTTCTAAGTTATAACAATGTTCAAACAGGTTATATATGTTCTGGATAGCTAATTATGCATAAATGACCTTTTAAGCATTATGTTGACTTTTTAAGTAAAGGTTTGACCCGACATTTGACCTGGTTAGGATGGTGATTAAGGAAAACCCTTTTGGGGTTTTATTACCCACACAAATACCATCCTATAACTACTTTTAATTCGAGATATGACAGAGCCATTATTGACTAATCTCGAAATCAAACCGTAATTACGACGGTTTGACTTTTAGCTAATTAACTAAGCTAAAAGCAATTAGAGAAAGATTAGAACACTTACTGAAGTCCTATGCACGAGATAAGATCACTTGGAAGCAAGCTTGAGCTCCAGAAATGATCCAAGAGTGCAGGAGAAGTTGTGAGGAAAGTGTGGAACATTGAAGGCCTTTTATACTTGTTCAAACACCACAACTAGTTGACAACAAGGTCTATGATCCATCCACAACTGATTAACACTTGTTACTAGTGCCTAGGGAAGTCTATGGGTCATACACAAGTGAGAAATACCGGTTTAGTGGGTCAGAAACGCGCACAACAGGCAACAGCCCGTTTTCTGTTGCTGGGAGGTGCCTTACGGACCTCAACCTCAACAATGTTGAGGTCCGTAAGCTAGACATCAGGGGCCAAAACTTGCTGTTCTTTGGTGTTTTGAAGGGGCAATCCACTTGCACGAACTTTGGGGCCTCAATTGACATCTAGGGACCTTCACTAAGTGCTTATTACTGTATAATACCCTACCATCATCCATTGTTTCAATTGAATTCCATAAACAAGATCCGAAAACAAAGGTTTATCATTCATTTCTTCGTGGGATCATATCATGCACTTGGAATTCTTTTATTAACAATAATTCTCTGAATGGAGGCATAAAAGATGTGTATAACATTTAATCGGGTCTTGGGATTTATACTTGAGGTCGTTCAGAGGTAACAATTTAACATGACGCCACTTTAAATCCTACCGAAACATCTTTATTAAATCCGGGTTTACAACGCGTTTTGTCTTACATGACACGTGTCGTTTTATTACTGAACCCGAAATTTTCGAGGTGTTACATCCTCACCCCCTTAAAATAAATCTCGACCCGAGATTTACTGAAACAAGTAAGGGTACTTTTCTTTCATCGTGGATTCTAACTCCCACGTGAACTCGGGACCTCTACGGCATCCCATTTGACCTTCCCAAAAGGTATATGCTTCCTTCGAAGCTTCCTTCCCTGTCGATCTTCAATCGGCAAAGGTTTTTCAACAAATTTTAAGCTCTCATCTATATGCACATCTGTATGGGGTAATACCAGTGATTCATCAGCGAAGCACTTTTTCAGATTGCAGATGGGGAACACATTGTGAATTCCACTGAGCTTTCCGATAAGTTTAACTTATAGGCAACTGACCCGATACGTTCGATAACCTCGAAAGGTCCTATGTATCTCGGGCTTAGCTTGCCTTTCTTACCAAATCGCATTACCCCCTTCCAGGGTGATACTTTTAGCAACACTTTATCACCTACTTCGAAGTGAAAAGCTTTACGCTTTGGATCTGCGTAACTCTTCTGCCTATCCCGGGCAGCTTTGAGACGGTCACGAATCTAGACAATCTTGTCCGTCGTTTCGAACACGATCTCTGGTCCTGATAACTGGACATCTCCAACTTCCGCCCAATAAACTGGCGTTCTACACTTTCTACCGTATAATGCCTCAAAAGGCGCAGCCTTAATGCTGGTATGGTAGCTATTGTTGCAGGAGAATTCGATTAATGGTAGGTTCTTATCCCAACTGCCACCCAAATCGGTCGCACATGTAAGTAGCATGTCTTTTAACGTTTGAATAGTACGCTCACTCTGACCGTCAGTCTGAGGATGATAGGCCGTACTAAGATTCAAACGTGTGCCCAAAGATTGTTGGAAATTCTTCCTAAAATGTGACGTGTATCTAGTATCTTTATCAGAGATAATAGTCACAGGTATGCCATGTAAGGCTACAATCTTATCCACTTATAATTGGGCTAACATATCGGAGCTATAAGTCTCCTTGATGGGTAAGAAATGAGCTGACTTAGTCAGTCTGTCAACTATAACCCATATTTTATCATTTCCTTTCCTTGTCTTGGGTAACTTGGTAATAAAATCCATAGTTACCAGTTCCCACTTCCACGTAGGAAGTTCAGGCTGTTGTAGCAAGCCTGACGGCTTTTGATGCTCGGCTTTGACTTGCGCACATGTCAAGCATTTAGCTACATGGGTGGCTACAGACTTGTTCAAGCCTATCCACCAATAATTTGCCCTTAGATCCTGGGTAGCTGATGGCAATTTCTTAATCGTTGCCTAATTAGGGTTGCGGCATTTAATACGTAAGCAATATGAACCGTCTTTCTTATTTAATAATATAAAACCCTCAGAAGATTGAGTCAGGTTTTATGTGCCTATGTTTTAAAACCTATTTAATCAAGGTTTCGATTATTCCATAATTAATATGGAGTTTTCACAATACTCCAGCCCACAGCGGGATACAATCTTAATTCTACCTGCCTTCCCGAAGGTAAGCAGGGAAAACTTATGAGAAGATAATCAAGATTGCAAGGAGGCTACAGAGATTTTTCCATATCCCAGGCTCTAGTTCATCCACCATTACTCGTGTCAAATAAGTGACACCTTTATGTTATAAGTCCACGAATTCCTTAGTCGGGAACGTTTACAAAAAAAAATTTCCATTTTTGGATATCTTCTTTGAATACTACTAGTCGACTTTAGTACAATATGACCATTGGGATATCTCAGGGGTTCCATGTATTAAACCTCCATGCTGATCAGACATGGAAATAATCTATGGGACACACTAGGATACGCCAATCCTCATATGACACTTTTATCAAACATAGTTTGGCATTCGCAGGCGATAGAAAGACAATGAGAAAAATAATTAAAATAACATATGTTGTCGTACTCTATGCGAAGAAAGAGCGCTCTAAGATTTTCGGAAGGATTCCTTGCCGATCTATAAGAATCGGTTATTATGGTTTCCTTGGTAGTTATACCTTGTGGATGATAATAAAAATTTTGCTAAGTTTATGGTTCATGAAGATTTATTATTGCCTGTATTCAAAACAGAACACTTAGCAGAAATTATCATTGATAAATGATAAGGAAGTCTATTGTACAAGTGCTTAAATTTAATTAATAATGGAAGTTTCACAATACTAGGCACCTAGCTCAGTTGGCTAGGCGCGCGAAAGGGTGCGGCCTAGACCCAGGTTCGACTCCGGGGACGGCCAATTCCACCATTTTTTTGTGTTTAATTTTTAATTAATCGTACGGATACGTGTAATTATGAGAGTTGTCTCATAAGGAGTCTTGATAATTAATTGCTCCTTATTACCCACAATATGGGCTTGATTTTTAAGGCAACCACTCGATTTTTATTACTTTATTGAGTCCTTATATTTAACGGAACTAGGACATCGGAAAATGATTCCTAATGGATATAAAACATCCATCTATAAATGCTGAAGCAGCCTCAGAGGTATACCGGCTTCTTACCGAACTTTCGTTGCTTTTTATTAAGCCTGTACTTGCTCTCTTTCTCAGATTTCTGGGAGTTATTCTCCTTCTTTTGGTTCATCCTTCATATACGAAGTGTGAACAAAACCTCTTCTCATGAGAACTTTGAACATGGTTTTTAAATGAAATTCAGAGCGAGGAGCATTCGGCTCTTTAGATTATTTCATGATCTTTCCATGGTCTTTTCAACTGCTGCGTCAACCACAGCTTGAAGATTAACTCCATTAGTATTGAGGTTTACGTTTGTAGTTTTATTAACTTTCGTCGCCTTGATAGCATTGCGACTTCCGTCTACCTCATCCGAGTTTTCCATACTCGAAACTTGGTACCTATCACTAAGATTTAACCATTATTAGTCATCATCCTGATGACCTGACTTAGGTTAGCCACGGCATTCATAAACCGTATGGGCTATTCTATTCCGAACATTCATAGTGAATGTTATTTGAACGTATTTCCATTATATTTAGCCTAGGTCACAACGGGACCACCAACGGCATGCAAAGTTTGGAGCGAGTCCAATACCTGCTTGACAGGGGACCATAATGTCACAACTGTCTTTGTCACTAGGACGATTATAAATAGCTCAAAGGCTAGTCCTTACAAGACTTTTATTATATATATATACATATATGGCATAGAAGCCTGTCTCGAGGGACGTAGAAAAATATGGCATAAAGCACAGTCATGAAGGACATAAGTAATCATATGGCGCGAAGGCCTTGTCGTGATGACATTTAGATATGGCACAAACGGCCTTGTTATAAGGACATTCATCAAATTTGGTACAAAGGCATGTCACCAGAAATGTTAACATTTAATATGTTAACTTGTCACGAATGACCAATTATAGCACATAGGCTTGTCCTGAATGACTTTAAAACATAACTCGATGGTCTATTTTTTTCAAGGACCTTAATTTATAAGCCGCAATCTTATTAGATTAGGGCTTCAAGGTTTGAACGTGGTTCTTCACCTTTGGACAGGGAGTCATAGACTACCACTGTCATCGTCTTGAAAGACGATTCTTTTGGCAGAAAAAATAAGCCAATCAACATCACTAATGGATGTTGATGTATATCCATCGTATCTAATGATGTTAGTCATGATCACATCGATCATATTGACTATTAGGTTTGGGTATAATCACACCATTTTGAACAGGGGATCATAAAGATCACTACTATCTTTGTCTTACCGACTCTAAAATAAAGTATGGCCCGTAGGCATTTTATCACGAGGGATGTTAATATTTTGATCATCATACTGAGGATACTAGTCAGGATCGCACTGATAGTATAGACTATGGGAATTGAGTATAGCTCACCCCCTTGGCAAAGAATCACAAAAGATTACAATTGCCTTGTCTCAGTTGGACGATATAATATAGCCCTTAGGCAAAACATCATTAAGGATGTTTAAAATTTTTAATCATCATATTGATGATGATCGTATTGATCATATGAACTATTAGGCTTGAGCATAGCTCACCACCTTGGACAGGGAATCATAACAATAACAACGTCAATGTCTCAAATGGACAATATATTATAGCCCGTAGGCAAATCATCACTAAAGGATGTTAAATAATATTATCATCATATCAAATGATATTAGTCATGATCGCATTGATCATATAGACTTATTATGTTTGGACATAGTCCAATATTTTAGGCAGGAGGTCAAAGACCATCACTGTCGTTGTCTTATCGGACAACAAGTTTACTCCGTAGGTGCTTCATTACTAACGGATGTTTATAATATGATCATCTTATAGGATGATATAAGCCATGATTCCTAGATCACTAGGCTAGATTTGAAAATTGGAAGAATCCAATATAAGGATGACTGTTGTGATTTTCTCGAATCACATTTGTCAGGGGTGCTAACACATTCCTAGGTGTTAACAAGGATTTGAATCCCTTGAGTAGGTTTTACCATCTTGGCCGCGTAGGCTAGGTTTCACCCTTAAGATTCCCTTCAATTGCATACTGACAGAGAAGGAAGGATATTTATTTTATCCAGGATTTTTATCATAAATCCTATTTCATAAGTTAATAATAGCACTGATGGCCTTGTCGTGTAGACAAGTTAAATTTATAAGCCATGATTTCAGAGAATCGTGGCCTTAAGGTTTGAATCAAAGTTCATTACCTTTTCTTGACAGGGAGCTGTAGGCTACCACTGTTTTTAGTCTCAGAGGACGTTAACTATAGCCCGTAGGCACTTCCCTTATAAGAGATGTTTATTACCGGATTACCCCCTTAGGGAAATTCATTAACCATGGTAAACAGAGACCATATATGGTTAATTTATTAATCATATTTATTTAGGATTTCTATTATAATTTATCCTAATTATAAAACATTAACAGTTTTATTAGTGGCACCCAATGGCCTGGTCACATGGACATTTATACATTATAAGCTTATGATTTCGGAGAATCAAAGCAATAATAACAGTTTTATTTTATAGCACAAAAGGCCTAGTCACAAGGACAAATTTTTAAATTATAAGCCATGATTTCAGAGAATCAAGGTCTTTAAGTATATTAGCACAACTGGCTTAGTCACAAGGACATATATAATTTATAAGCTATGATTTCAGAGAATCAAAGCATGAAAGTATATTGGCACAATAGGCCTAGTCACAAGGACATTTGTAAATTTTAAGCTATGATTTCAGAGAATCAAAGCATGAAAGTATATTGGCACAATAGGCCTAGTCACGTAGACAATTATAAATTTTATGCTAGGATTTCAGAGAATCAAAGCATTTGAGGTTTGAACCTAGTTCATTACCTTTATCTGGCAGGGAGTCATAGCTACCACTGTATTTTGGCTCATGTAGAAATGAGCAAGGCCCGTAGGCACTATATTACCACGTATGGTTAAAATATGATCATCTTAATTGATGACATATACCCAGGATTCAGGGATCATTAAACTGGGTTAGGAATCTTTTGAAGGATCCTATACAAAAATGACGTGTGTGATTTTAATTGAATCACATCTGTCAGGAGTGTTAACATGTTTTAAGATGTTAACAGGGAATTGAATCTTTTTAAACAGGTCTTACCATCTTGGCCCGGTCTTATAATTGACCCAAGGCTAGGTTTCACATTTAAGATTCTTAATTAATAATTAACGCAGAACAAATTTTAAATTGAGGTGTAAATATGGATCTGAATCTAAATTGCGGAACTGCCATCTTGGCCGGTCTTAATATGACCCGAAGCTAGGTCTTGCCCTTTTAGATTTTTGCCATTTTATTATAATGGTAGATCTTATAAAAGAAATGTTATTTTACATTTGTTTAATATTCTTGTTTAGAATGAAAGTTTAAACTTAATCATTCCACAATATAAAAATAAAAGTATACTGTTGCCCTAAGCGGGACTTGAAAGGAATAATGTTGTCCTCGAAGGGACTAAAAGATAATTATGTCCTTATATGGACTAATAAGGAAACGATCTTCAGCAAAGGAGTTTCTTCTTCATTCAATTCCTGAATGCTTTCTCCTTGGTTGCACGTCTCATCTTGGTCGCTGTACGAAGCTTAGCATTTCAAGGCTCCGGGTGTGGAGAATCCCTAGTTCAGCTTCCTCGCTTGGCGACGTATCCAATAATAATAATAATAAAAATTGGAAGCAAAATTTCCATATTAGGATTAAGATCATTCCTATGTTAAGTCTAGACTCAAAAGTTTAGATTGTGCAATTGTGTAACTGAGATTAAACACAAAAGGCTAGTGTTTAATTCACTCAGTGTTGGCTCTGATACCAACCTGTCACACCCCGAATTCCACGTGTCACCGGTGGGCCCGGTGGGGAGTATCGTGACGTCATGGTTGGCAACATAATAGTCAAACAACACAATATAATAATGCACAGCGGAAGCAATTTAAAATATAATTCAACCGGATTTATTATTGTAATATCAATTGTCACAATATTTGGAAGTTTATCCACAGAAGGATCGTACATAAAATGGAACAATAGTTCAACAGACTTTTAGGCATCTTAAGCTTGCGAGACTTCTATTGATGCTAAGGAGAATTATCCAGCCAAGTTCGTATAGTACCTGCATTTAGCCTTTTGGAAAATACGTCAGTTTACACTGGTAAATACATTCAACTGACTCATTTTGGAAAAAGAGTTTGTAAATTGTTTTGAATGCACGTGGCACAAAATATCTTGACACATTGATTAAAATGCACAGAGGCAAAATTAATCTTTTTAACCTGGGAGAATTATTTAATATGATAATCTTGAGAACGATTTACATGTTACTTATGCGTTCAGTAGCCCGGACGTATCCGGGTTTAAGATCAATAGACACACCACAATAATGAGTTATACACCGACAGGTGTACGCCTACACCCCGTGCTCAGGTCGTGGCCATCTCGTAAGATAATGCCAAGGATATCCGGGACATGGTCATTAACCCCCCAAAGGCTTTAAAGTAAACAAATCTGTTTAAAACGAACCGATCAAATTATTCAATTAACCACCTAAGCGATGGAAGATTTGATGCCCGATCAAGCGGTACGCTATGTACCGTAACCCAAGCCCGTATAGGGAAAATAAGTTAAAAGTATTTACCTGAGCTAAATATAAATTCAATCCCAGCCGTATATCAAATCAGCAAGTACAGATAGCTTTTACTGGGCTCCTAATCTGGAACGAAGGTTTTTAATAACCTATTAGAATCCTAACGGGTCTTTAATTAAGCTTAAGCTTAGACCGGCTAGTTTCAAGGATACGGTTCGTACGCACGATTAAGCGAAGACCGGATAGAATATGATTTAGACCCGACAAGTTCAGAGACTTGTTTAATATGGGTCCTTCACCCACATTCTGGATTTTGAGATTAAACCGATGAGGTTTGACCCGTTTCGGCTAATTTATGTAAACTTGTTACATAAGCCGAACCGAACGCGAAATAAGCGTAACGGTTATCCGTAAGAGCCATATACAGGTTTCCTAAGTTAATATGCTTCAAATAGGTTGTGACATCAGTAGGATGTCTTTCGTTATGCCCGAAATGAATTTAAACACAAACTATGCCCCGTAGGGGTAGTTTGGTCATTTTAAAGTTTGTAAAAGCGTTTATATGTTCAACTGAGTTACAGGTCTGATGTAAACAGCAAACATACTCATTTTGATGGGTTATAACAGTAGGCTAAGGCATATATGTGAAATTTATCATATTTAACCAAACTATGCCCCGTAGGGGTATTTTGGTAATTTCACATAAGCCGGAAAGCTCAAAAACGAAGTCTGAGTTTATCAACCTTTGCTTACTGTTAAAATATCATAATTTGCCTCACATATCAGTAGGTATCAACCCGGGTATGTCCAATATGAATCTAAGACATACTATGCGTTAAAAACGCTAATTATGGCGATTAAAGGCCATTACCGGGTTCGATACTTAAATCTGACATTTTTATATTTCCAGAAGGCTTAAAATAATTTATTTATCATAACTAATCAGTAGCAAAAGGTTTGGAGTTGTTTAGATGTGTAAAACTCATTTTATGGCCCGTAAGGGCAAAACCGACAACTACCGAATTAAGCCTACGACTATGAGTTATGCTCAGCCTAAAATTAATTAAAAATCTTTAAAATTCCCAAAATAATATATTTCATCAGTGGGTAATTCGTTTGATACCAAAAAGTATGTTTAATTAGGCTATACGCTAATTACGCCATTTTATTAACATAAAGCACCGTAATTACGCTAATGAGCATAACTCTTAATCTACAAGTCAAACTGATGTCAAACTTTACATACAAGTTTATATATCAGTGACTAAGGTTTCTACACTTTTACATTTTCATAAATCATGATTTAAGGTAATAAGGGCATAACGGTCAACGTATGAGCATTTAACGGAAATATGCATATTAATTGGATAACTAGTGAACCAAGGTGTATGATCACAGAGGGTTGTTCTAACATGTATCTTAATCCAATTCAAGCTCTGAGGCATTTCTAAAATATGCCCAAACGGGTCAGAACTGAAAGTCAACGGGAAAGTCAAACTATGTGACTTTCGGTTCCGAACCGGGTCTAAACAGGAAATAGTCGGGTTGAACATGTTGGGACATGTTCTTACACTTATTTCTAAGTTATAACAATGTTCAAACAGGTTATATATGTTCTGGATAGCTAATTATGCATAAATGACCTTTTAAGCATTATGTTGACTTTTTAAGTAAAGGTTTGACCCGACATTTGACCTGGTTAGGATGGTGATTAAGGAAAACCCTTTTGGGGTTTTATTACCCACACAAATACCATCCTATAACTACTTTTAATTCGAGATATGACAGAGCCATTATTGACTAATCTCGAAATCAAACCGTAATTACGACGGTTTGACTTTTAGCTAATTAACTAAGCTAAAAGCAATTAGAGAAAGATTAGAACACTTACTGAAGTCCTATGCACGAGATAAGATCACTTGGAAGCAAGCTTGAGCTCCAGAAATGATCCAAGAGTGCAGGAGAAGTTGTGAGGAAAGTGTGGAACATTGAAGGCCTTTTATACTTGTTCAAACACCACAACTAGTTGACAACAAGGTCTATGATCCATCCACAACTGATTAACACTTGTTACTAGTGCCTAGGGAAGTCTAGGGGTCATACACAAGTGAGAAATACCGGTTTAGTGGGTCAGAAACGCGCACAACAGGCAACAGCCCGTTTTCTGTTGCTGGGAGGTGCCTTACGGACCTCAACCTCAACAATGTTGAGGTCCGTAAGCTAGACATCAGGGGCCAAAACTTGCTGTTCTTTGGTGTTTTGAAGGGGCAATCCACTTGCACGAACTTTGGGGCCTCAATTGACATCTAGGGACCTTCACTAAGTGCTTATTACTGTATAATACCCTACCATCATCCATTGTTTCAATTGAATTCCATAAACAAGATCCGAAAACAAAGGTTTATCATTCATTTCTTCGTGGGATCATATCATGCACTTGGAATTCTTTTATTAACAATAATTCTCTGAATGGAGGCATAAAAGATGTGTATAACATTTAATCGGGTCTTGGGATTTATACTTGAGGTCGTTCAGAGGTAACAATTTAACATGACGCCACTTTAAATCCTACCGAAACATCTTTATTAAATCCGGGTTTACAACGCGTTTTGTCTTACATGACACGTGTCGTTTTATTACTGAACCCGAAATTTTCGAGGTGTTACAGGTGGGGATCCGTGCGGATAGTGGTGATTCGTCCGGATGGTCAAATAACAGTCAACATGGATTGTTGAGGACAAGTGTCCGTCCGGATGGTCAAATAACAGTCAACACGGATTGTTGAGGACAAGTGTCTGTCCGGATGGTCAAATAACAGTCAACACGGATTGTTGAGAAGCGAATTGCTTATTCGTGCGGACAACCAGTCATCAAGACTTTGCCCCGGATTGTTATCCATGTGAGTAATCCGTGTGAGTGATTTATCCGTCCGAGTGAATTATCCGCACGGGTGACACAACACCTGCAATCTGACACTTAACACTCAAAAACAAATTCAACTTTGATTCACAATACAGACTGACATGCAATTAATGAATCACACAATACTTCACATGCATTCTGATACACAATTAATAGCCGACAAACTTTATCACAATCACATGCAATTTTATTGAAACACACAAATTCACATGTTCACCGAATGCATTAATGATTCACATATATTTTTGATAATGTTGACTGACAAGTCCTGAAAGTTGACAATTTAATTCGCTTAGGTGATATGTTGTGACACGGATTGTTGTGACGTGTATTGTTATCCGCGCGGAAAAGTAATTCGCTCGGATAGGTCAACAATAGTCAAAGCGGATTGTTTATCCGCACGAGTAAGTTATTCGCACGAGGAAGTTATCCATGCGAGTAACCAGTCAACAAGTCAACACGGATAGTTTGTCCGCGCGAGTGGGTAATCCGTGCGAGTAACCATCAAGAACAACAGCAGCAACATTCAACATTTTTACAACTTTTTCGATAAAAAAAAATCTTAGATTTCTCCCAAACGGCTTTGAATTAAGATCTGAAAATTTGTAGGATTGTAGATCAGGTAATTTCGCACAACATATCCGAAAATCAGCAATTTTCGACCGTAGAAACCTGTTCAAATTGACAAAAATCAGATAAAAACGTGAAGAACAAGAAAAATATGAAGAATTTGACAAATCTGAATGATTTTGACTCTGAATCTGCTGAAATCGAGTGCGTAATTGTGTGTTTGATCCGTGCAATCGAGCTCCTGCTCTGATACCACTTGTAGGTCCCGGTTTTGACTCCGTTTCGATTGCGAACCGACTCGTGTAACGTGCGGAATCTGTACACGATCAAGACCGAACACACGAACAGTAATTATAACTGTGATTCTATTCAAAGATCTGATATCGTACAAGAACCGTGAATCACCTTGACATTTTCTCTCTCTAGTTTCTCTCTCTAACACTAGAGCTCTCCAAAGTGCCAAATGACCAAATGTGTCAAAAGTCTCAAAAGTTCCTAAATGAAACCCTAAGGCTCCTATTTATAGGCCAAGGGATATAATGAGAGATCTCATTATTTACATAAATGCCACCTTGCCTTTTTCTAGATATTTCTAACTATTACAATATAAGCACTAGAAATAAACTGTTTCAGCTACGATCTTGAGATGACGGAGGCGATAGACATACTGCACTAACAAAAATCATTAAATACAAGTCTAGAACAACTAAAAAAACATCAAAAAAAATATAAAAAGATCAAACCCTTATATTCTAATCAGCATATAAAACAACAAAAAACAATCAATAAAAAAATAATAAATCTTTGGGCTAGGTTAGGTTGGATTTAGGCTTGGGTAGTTGGGTTAATAAAATTAGATTGTAGATTGGGTTAAGTAAAGTGAATAAGTGGTTAAACAATAATTATACAAATTGTGTCATATACTTATATATTCATAATAATCAGTATTTAATTTTTTTTATAAATTCATAATATTTTTTTCTAAGGAGGGCTGTTGAAAATTTTCAAAGGGTGCGGTTGAAAAAATCAAAGGGGTGCAGTTGGGATTTTTGACGAAAATTAGCACTAAAAACCTTTTTTTCAAGGGGTGCGGCCGCCCACCCACCATCGTGGGTAGATCTGCCCTGATAGAAGCTAGCAACTATGATTAGCAATTATAGTAAGTACCAATGGTACACTCTTCAAAAAGCATTATGTTATTGCAACTAAACATTGTGATGGTTACCGAACGTTTGAAGTAGATAAATGTTGTCTTCGTCTTGGATGTGGCGGCCCCCGATCAGAGGTGGAAGGGAGGACATTCAGTTTGAGGAACTTACGGGCTTGATCTCTGTGGTTCGTCTACAAACTTTAAGGGACCGATGGGAATGGTCCTCAAATGGAGCTTCAAATTTTTCGGCTAAAGATGTTTGATTGGGGATTGAAAGACTTATCCTTTCGACATTTGATTCACCTATTCTTTGGTGTAATTCAGTTTCGAGGAAAGTGAACATATGCGAATGGTCTTCAAATGGAGCTTTGAATTATTGATCGCCTTCTTAAGAGATGTAATCTGGTAGATAAAGGGGTTGATGTGACATCAGTGTTGTGTCCGCTTTGTGGAACCTTTCCGGAACATGTGAACCATATGTTTGGGGCATGTCCGAGTACCCGTCGGGTGTGGAACAAGATTGAAGGGTGACTGAGGTTATTCTTCCTACTAATCCTATTCCTAATGCTCTTGAGTCTTGCTGCTTGAATTGTAATGTATGGCTTTCTTGTGTCAAACGAGCTTTGGTGGGGGCGGTGATCTTTACAACGTTGTGGATATTTCGAGACTAAGGAATGATGCGGTTTTTTCGACTAAAAAGTCTAATATTGGGCTTCTATTGATGGGATGGTTCATTTTTCTTCTATTTGGTTTTCGAGTATAAAAAGTAAGCGAAAATACACACTGCGTCTTGTTGTATTTGCATTAGCCGACAATATTTTGAGATTTATATCGGAGTTAATTATTGTTTTCGTCCCCGTGGTTTGTCAAAAATCACTATTTCAGTCCATTAGTTTAAAAATTGCGATTTCAGTCCCTATGGTTTCACTTTCGTAACCATTTCAGTCCCTGTGGTTTCACTTTCGTAACCATTTCAATCCATTATTCTGTTAAGTATATGGACTGAAATGGTTACGAGGTGGACTGAAATGGTTACGAAAGTGAAAACACAGGGACTGAAATCACAATTTTTAAACTAATGGACTGAATTAGTGATTTTTGACAAACCACAAGGACGAAAACAGTAATTAACTCTTTATATCGAAACACTTTAGTTTAATTAAAAGCAAGCATACACAATTAAGAAAGATATCAAGGACATTTTAAAGCTACAAAAGCCAAGCTTCTTATAGTAAAGTGCAACTTAATATGATTATGGAAAAGCAACACTTTGGATAGTCATGAAACACTGTATAAAAAGTAGGGATCAGCACGGTACCCCGGTACCGAAAGTAACGGTACCAAAAAACGGGAAAAAGTGATACCGGTATCAATACCGAATACACCGGTTTGGTATCGGTACCAAGACTTACCAGTGTTTTACCTGTAAATACCGATACCGATACCGAATATACCTGGTACGGTTTGGTATCAATATCCAGTACCAAATGCTCATCCTTAATAAAAAGAGCATCATCATTAATACAAGTATACAAGTGAGATGGGAGCAGTGGCGGATATAGGTTTTTTTTCCGATGGGTTCACTATTTTTAGATGCTAAAATTTTATATAACCGGACATAAAAATTTTCAGGTCGGTTTGACGGTTCGGATCGGGTCGAGTAAGGTTCATCACATAATCATTCCATTATGCTTTAACAGTTTAACAGAATTCATATAATCATATTCACAATTTCTAACCTAATAGGAAATTAATAAATTGAAAATTTACTAAGTTAATGATTCCATTTGCAAATTAAGAAAAAGGAAACCAATACTTAGAAAGAAGGAACATAAAAGAGAAGAGTAGAAATACCATTTAGCTAATTTACTAGTACAATACGTAACAAAATCACTTCACAGTTCTAATTATATTTGCAAAAAGTGATGCTAGTGGGTACTCTTGCACCCAGGATCTTTTATGTACTTAAGAGGAGCTTTAACCACTGAACTATAGATTGTTTTTGCTTATGGGTTCATCTCCAATAATATTTATGGGTTCATTGCTGTTTTTTATATATAATCTCTACTAAAATTCCGAAACGTCGTGGGTTCGCGTGAACCCGTATCATTCAATGTAGATCCGCCCCTGGATGGGAGTCACGAATGTACATGGTCATCAAAATAAAATGATTTTGTAACAACAATATTTTAAGTAATAACTAGGATTTTGCCCGCCGCGCGTTGCGGCGGCGCGCGACGGATGGAAACATATAGTAAGACAAAACACGATTCATAAAACGTAGTGCGTAAAAGACAATTAAAAAAAAGTGTAAATCACAAAGGAAGACACAAAGCGTACAACACAATGCCAAATACATTTCGAAAACACATTGCATTGGCATTTGCAAAAGTAGGAGTTATAGTCTACGGATTACAATTGCAATTTTTTTTTAAAGTTTGGCGGGTGTAAAAATGGAGTAATAGTGCAAGGGGTAAAAAAACAAAGTCAAAAAAAGACAAAGTGTAAAAGTATAGGGATGGTGGCAGAAATGTGTAAGAGCTAAGGGGTGTTGGTGGAAATGTAAAAGAAGAGGGTTGGTGGCGTAACTGTGTAAAAGCTAAGGGGGGGAGGGGGTGTGATGGTGGAAAACCAAAGTACATGGTTGGTGTTGGCAAAGTTTGAAAGATGAGGTTGTGGTTTTGGAAATCCAAAGTAGAAGGTTTAGGGACTAAATTTGTCATTTTATGAAACTTTCAAGATACCAAAGTCAAGGAGCTAAAATTGCAACATCGTTAAAGTACGGGGGGGGGGGGGGGGGGGAGGCAAAGCCGGTGGGAAACCCGCGTGCGTTGCAGCGCGTGTACATTGCAAACATCGAATAGATTAGTCGAAGCGTTATGTAATGTGTTAAACATGTGAAAACGCACATTTTGACGTATCCAATTTAACTCAATAGCATTGTAGCTGGATAAAAATGTAAAGTATATCGTATTTATATGTGACCCGACTCATAAATAGGAAATGTAAAAAAAAACATAAAATGTGTATCAATGGAAAAATAACACATGTAATAAAAAGTGATATTCATATCAATGGAAAAAATTATACCCTTAGCGTGTTGCGGTAGGGTCGAAACGTAGAATTGGAAACGTACATAAAACAATCAAAAAACAAAATATATTTGACCTGACTTGTTCCCCAAAAAAGTTTACATCGAAACGTATACCAACTCGAATTTATACGGACACATAAATTTTAATATTCATAATACAACCCGCGGGCGATGCGTCGTGGGCACATTGCAAACAGATTAGTCCAAGCGCTATGTCATGCACAAACCATATGAAAGCGCATGTCTTGACGTATTCAGTTCAACTCAATGTATGGTTGAATCCAAACGTTTAGTTTTTAAAAAAGAAATTTAGTGAACGAAAATAATTAAAGAAAGCAATAACCTAAAAATGTATAGATATACGGTACAACGATAAAGTTGAAACATTATAAAATTTTGAGATTAAACCTCAATTGTCTAATATTGCAATGTAATTGAAGTTTAACTTGGAAAGGAAATGGACTCAAAACACAATTTAACAAAACTAAAAGCAAAGGGCCAAAATGTATTTTACTCAAAGTATGGGTGAAAAATTGAAGTTTAACTTGGAAAGGAAAGAGACTCAAAACGCAATTTAACAAAACTAAAAGCAAGGGGACAAAATGTATTTTACTCAAAGTATGGGTGAAAAGAGAAAATGTCGAAATGGACTTAAAACGCAATTTAAAAAAAAAAAAAACTAAAAGCAAAGAGCCAAAATGTATTTTACTCAAAGTATTGTGTGAAAAAGGGTTATTGCCATTTACGAATTATTTAACTTCTAATTGTACCGCTTTGTGTAGAAAATATATTACTTTATATTGTTTTTATGTTTTTATTTTTGTAGGTATCAAAAAAGACAAAGGTGTTATTTGTTACATTATTAGTACCTGGAAAAAGACAAATTATTGAGCAAATGGGAAATTGGCTGGAATAAAAAAAGACAATTGCATGTGGGCTTTGGAGTTCGGATGTAGGCTTTACATGTGGGCTTGAATATTTGCATGTGGGCTTGGGCTTGAATGTAGGCAAAGTCGGTGGAAACCCCACCGACTTTGTGCTTTAAGACTTTAGGGGAATGTGTGAATGCATGTACAAGTGCGTACGATTTTCAGACAAGAAAGGCGTTAGACTAGTCAGACGTGATGACAAATATAAGCAAAACATTTGCTCAAAGAAATTGGAGTGATTTTCAAGTATTGTTCTTTATCTTTATACCTATTTTTAGACGTTGTCATTTATGTTTAAAATTGACGAGTTTTGTATTTTATGTTTTCAAATCATACACATTTTGTCCCTTAAGCCAAACTTAGTTAACTTTTTCTGTTAAATCTGATCATTCAAGGGCAATTTGGTGTTTTTACCAATTAATTTAAAAAATAAGTTAATAATTAAAACAAATTTATATAAAGAAACAACTCTCTCTCTCTCTAGCTCTCTTTCTACCTCTCCCCAGCCATCACCAACAACCACCTCCAGCCACCACCCTCAACCACCTCTGACCACCACCCTCCAACACTCTCAACCACTTCTCTCTCTCTATCTCTACCTCTCTCCAACCACCGCTTCGTCACTACCCAGAGATGTTTAGTATTGCACTACAATCCAAAACAACAAGCATATAATCATTAATACAATCATCAATATAATTACATAAATGGCACGAAAATGAATCAAATTGAGCACCTGAATAAGCAAAAATAAGCCTAAACAGCATGTGCAGGCTAGATCCCCAAAACAATAGGAGATTGCATTTTATACAACACAAAAAGGATTACACACATAAGCCGCAACATGGAATTACTCAAAAAGTTAGCACGGAAGTTGATAATGAAAAACAGTTATGTTAACACAAGTGTTACATGGGTAACGAGTGCTATTGATAAGCTGGTGAAAACAGCTTCGGAAGTTGGTCAACAAACGAAGGAGAAAGTGGGTAACATTGAACATGAAAATAAACAAAAAATGGTGGATGACTTTGCTCAAGTTTACTTAGCTGAGTCTCCTAAAGGCTCGGGTCAAACTGATTCACCTAAAGGCCCTGGTCCAAATGGGTCACCAAAAGGGTCGGGTTCAATTGTGTGCACAGGCGTATTTGAGAATTCACGTACTCTATTCGAGCTTGAAAAAATATACCATTTCGTAATGTTTTATTATTATTTAAAAAAATCAAATTAGTATTTGACTCAATAAACCTAATGCCAACTGGCATAAATTCTAATCTACAAAAAATGATTTGTAAATGCTCCTATATTGCAATTGATATGTGTTTACTATTTAAAGAAAATAACATACATATATATATCGGATCTTTTTCTAAAAATCGCGTGCCCCTCGAAATAATGGGCCTCGTGTGGAGGTCCTCCCCGCACACCATCAAAGCTGCCACCTGATTGTGTGTATGTCATATTTATACGTGAAAAAACGAATATTTTAAAAAACGATGTTTATAAAAAAGTAGTTTTAAAATTTAAGTTAACAAATGTAAGGTGTTAAAAAATGAACGATTTTAATAAACAAAATGTTAAAAAATAAACAAATTTTGAACAAATGAACGATCCAAAGAAATGGAAAATTTAAAAAAGATTTAACAATTAACTTTTTATTAGAATTGTTAATCTTGTTGCAAATCTTCCATTTCTTTGGACCGTTCGTTTGTTCAGAATTCAATCATTTTTTAATATTTTGTTTATGAAAATCGTTCATTTTTTAAAACCTTACATTAACTTAATTTTTAACACCTTTTATTTTTTATAGACATCGTTTTATAAAATCTTCATTTTCAAGCCGTTCGTTCGTTTAAAATTGTTTGTTTTTAAATTCCTTTGATTTTTAAAATCGTTTATTTTTTAAGTTCGTTTTTCTTAACGGCTATAAGTAAAGTATAGAATACAAAGTTTAAAAAACGGAGTATTTTAAAAAGAACTATTTTAAAAATGCAGTGCACGATTAAAAAACGATTTGTTTAGAAAAAGTTTAATAAACAAACATTTTAAAAAGAACGGTAAAAATGAATTATTAAAAAAACGAACGACTTTAAAAGAACGATTTTTAAAAATAAACGGTTTAGAAATGAACGATTTTAAAAAAAAGATGGACAATTTAAAAAAAAGGGTTTAAAAAACAAATGAATTTAAACAACGTTTATAATTTTTTTATATTTAAAACGTATTTTATTAAATAATAATCGTAAAAATAACAAAATAATATACAAACTTAAATAATTACATAATAGTCTCTTTAATATTAAAAAAAAAACTTTGTAACTTGCATAAACAACCTCTAAGGTGTAAAAGGACCAAAATACCCTTACAAAAGTAACATACTTAGTGTTAGGGGCCAAAACTATTACAAAATGCAATATCAGAATCTGATATGTCAAAAGATTTTTTTTTAGTTAATTGCCATTTTCGTCCCAGTGGTTTTGTGGAAAATGCTACTTCAGTCCAAAAAAAAAAAAAAAAATTTGCGCCAATTCCGTCATCAACATTTTTGAAACGTGCCACTTAAGTCCAAAAAGATAACGCCTTGCGCCAGTTCCGTCCCCAATGTTTTTAACGGCGCGTTATCATTTTGGACTGAAGTGGCACGTTTCAAAAATGTTGAGGACGGAACTGACGCAAATATTTTTTTGGGACTGAAGTGGTATTTTCCACCAAACCACAGGGACGAAAATGGAAGTTAACGCTTTTTTTGGGAATATTGGATTTTAATAACCCAACTATTCGCCATTGGTCGCCAACAGTCCCGACTTCAAAA
>JARYGA010056684.1:0-34429 GCA_030545235.1 Helianthus tuberosus
ATGTCTTATCAATTGGTGTGTGTGTGTAAACGAGTATAAGACATGAATTAAAGTATGAATGGTTATGTATAGGTGTTAAGGAAGAAAGCTCAAGTCAAGCGAAGCAACAAGGGAATCAGGATCGAGGTACGTTATTTGTACAATTCATGGTTATATCATGTTATTGTTTTTTTTTCTATATGATGTTATAATTAAGTTAATCATAACGAGTACCATGTGTAGGACCCCTTATGGGTCGAATATGTCGATATAAAATGCAAGAGAAAGGATATGTGTAGACCCTTTATGAACGGGTCAAAAGATTTAGAATGTAAGAATGAAAACGATAGCATGAAGTTCCATTCTTGGAACATACTTATGTGTAAGAATGAAGATACTAATGTATCGAGTAACTAGTAGGTTCGCGGATGTCGCAATGGCTAAGAATTCGTGAGTTGAAATCTTGGGTTATAAAGGAAGAAATTTAGTTTAATGAAGTTTACTTGTTGTTGTGATGTAGGTAAATCTCAAGTTTAATGTCAAGCTTCGCCCGGTTCGAACACACTACAAGCCCGTCATGCGTTCCACAACTTTTGTAAAGAAGATAATGTCAATATATTTTGTCTCTTTAGTTTATGTCTAGTAGTTAAAAACTTAAGTCCTATCTGGTTTGTCTTTTTGAAAACTTAGTCGGTTGTAAGTACTTTAACTTAATGGTTTCGTATGTGAAACAAGGTTCATTTTGATGTGGTATATTATATCTTTTGAATCGTAGCGTATTTTAAATGATGTTTTGATTGTGAAAAACAGGGGACCGCTCGTTTTACGAACGGGTCATGCCCAAATTTCGTTAGATATAGTATGTCCTGGTTTAAATTTAAGCGGAAAATTTTTGGGTGTTACAAGTTGGTATCATAGCCTAGGTTTGAGGGATTTAAGCATCAAATGCTTGAACTCAAACCGAAAGCTCGTGTGAAGTGTGCGTTCGTTCCGCGGCGCGAAGCAAGTAAGTACCTTTAAAATTAGAATTTTTGCATTACGAATAATTTAGTTACTGAATGTTATGGAATTGTTACGGAATGTTGTGGAAGGGTGTGGGATGAATCGGGTCAGTTTGGGTTAGAACGGGTTGGAAAATGGCTGCAAAAACATGAAAATCAGCCATAGTATGCCGGGCGTCACCGTAAGCTACGGTGGCTACCGTAGCTTACGGTAGACCCTGAGATAAATTGGCCACCGTAAGACAGTAGCTCAGGGGCGTAAGGAAAAAGACGCCACCGAAAGCTACGGTAGCCATCGTAGCTTACGGTGGGGACCATTTTCAGCCAAATTCAAATATGTTGTTCTATTTGATGTTTTTATCACACGGGAAGTATTAAAAACGTTATAATAAGACTCTAAAGGATAAGAAAAGTGACACCAAGATATACAAAAGAAAGAATACCATGATGTTGGTTGTCGGAAACGTTGAGTTTTCAAAGGAAGTTTAAGTATGAATTAGTCGTGCGTAATTTCTTTTACATATTAAAAAGAATGAGAGTTATGTATTACTAGCTTGATTACATGATAGAAAGGATGAATGAATGTTTAAAATAAAGAATGATGTTATGTGTAGATGGCAGATACGAATGATGACGAAGCGGCACAACAAGAACAACTGAAAACTATGATTTCGGAAGAGGCTGGAAAGGCAATCCAGGAAAATATTCCTCGATTAGCCCAAGAAGTGGAGAGTCATGTGTTAGAAGTGGTGTAAACGACAATGGCAAGTAAGATGGACGAGTTAAAATGGATGATTGGTGAAATACAAGGAAAGAAGGGGACTCGCAAATGCACATACAAGGAATTTATGGCGTGCAATCCTTTACCCTATAAAGGAGAGATTGACCCTATAGAGTGTCAAAGGTGGATCGCAAGTATGGAGGCGGTGTTTGTAAGGAGCCACTGTGAAAAGGAAGATCAAGTTATGTTTGCCACCGGTTTGTTACAACTTCAAGCTAAAGACTGGTGGGATGCTTATAGTAAAGAAATAGGTGAAGATAAGGTTCAAGTCTTGACATGGCAAGAGTTCAAGGAACCTTTCCTAAAGTACCACTATTCGCAATCTGCCATTGACAGGATCCAAGAAGATTTCTTACATCTCCGTCAGAAAGACGAAACCATTGATGAAATCACCAACACTTTTCTTGACAAGCTGAAATTCTGTAAAGAAATAGCGGGAACGAAAAGAATGAGGATAAACCGCTATCATGGTATGTGGAAGGCCGCATATTGGGAGTTCATAACTCCCTCTAAATGTGAAACCTTGAACGAGCTCATCAATTGGGTCCGAGATAGGGAGATTGAACTAAGAAGACAAGCAGAAAGAGGTGAGAAGAGAGTGTCTGAGAATGTTCCCAGCTCAAGCCCATCAAAGAAACAGAAATTTCAAGATCATGGCAAGAAGGATAAGGCGAAAGGTAGCATTCCGAAATGCAAGACTTGTGGAAAGTTACACACGGGGGAGTGCTTGAAAGGGAAGAAGGGTTGTTACAATTGTGGTCAAGAGGGACATCCATACTATAGATGTCCTACTCGTACCAGAACGTGCTATAACTATTTCCAACCGGGTCATATTAAGGCTGAATGTCCCAAGATTCAACAGAAAAATGATAAGGAAGTAAGAAATGAGGAAGTTCCGAGAGCTAAGGGGAGAATGTTTCAGATTTCGACTAAAGAAGCAAAGGACCACCCGAATGTTGTGTCAGGTATATTCTTATTGAACTTGATACCTACATATGTGTTATTTGATACCAGAGTCAGTAGATCGTCTGTATCAAGTGAATTAGTATCACACCCCTCTTTTAGAATCGAAAGAATGCATGTGCCCTTAGAAGTAGAAATAACGGATAGTAAGAGTTATTTGTTACATGAAGTTTGTAGAGATTGTGAAATTATCGTGGAAGATAAGAAGTTTTCCATTGATCTTATTCCCATGGTATTGGGAGAATTCAAGGTTGTAGTTCGCATGGATTGGCTAGCCAAACATCACGCTGAAATCCAATGTGAGAAAAAGGTGATTCATGTGATAACACCGGGAGGAAAACGAGTGAGTATACAAGGGGAAAGGAATGTTAATTCGAAGCTTTGTTCTACAGTCCAAGCATTCAAGTGTGTGCGAAATGGAAGCAAGGCGTTTCTAACTTACATGATAGATACTAACCAGAATACCCCTAAGATAGAAGAGGATGAAGTTGTTAACGAGTTTCTTGATGTATTTCCGGAAGAGTTGCCGGGGCTTCCACAAGAACGTGAGGTGGATTTTAAGATTGAATTGTATCCCGATGCCAAACCCGTAGCCAAAGCTCCTTATAGGTTGGCCCTAACTGAAATGCGGGAGTTAATGGTTCAGATACAAGAGTTACTCGACAAGGCATTTATACGCCCGAGCGTATCGCCTTGGGAAGCGCCTGTTCTTTTTGTTAAAAAGAAAGATGGGTTGATGCGCATGTGCATCGACTATCGAGAGTTGAATAAGCTAACGGTGAAAAACCGATACCTGTTGCCCCGAATCGATGATCTCTTCGATCAGTTACAAGGGGCAAGTTGGTTTTCAAAAATTGATTTACGGTCCGGATACCATCAATTAAGGGTACGGGATGAGGATGTGGCGAAGACGGCATTTAGAACGCGATACGGACATTACGAATTCTTAGTAATTTCCTTTGGGTTAACGAACGCACCCGAGGTATTCATGGATCTTATGAATCGAATATGTCGGGCCATGTTAGACAAATTCGTTATAGTTTTTATTGATGATATCTTGGTTTATTCCCAAAGTAAAGTCAAACATGCATGCCATTTGCGCGAAATTCTTGAAGCGCTCCGCAAGGAGAAATTGTACGTGAAATTCTCTAAGTGTGCTCTCTGGCTTAGAGAAGTACAATTTCTCGGTCATGTGATTAATGCGGATGGTATCTTAGTAGATCCGTCAAAAGTGGAAGCTGTTATGAAATGGGTACCTCCAAAGAACCCAAGCGAAGTAAGAAGCTTTTTGGGTCTGGCAGGCTATTACAGGAGGTTTATTCAGGACTTCTCAAAAATAGCCTTACCTTTGACAAAATTAACAAAAAAGAATGAGAAGTTTGTGTGGGGTAGTGACCAAGATAAGGCTTTCCAAACATTGAAGGAAAAGTTATCAAGTTCTCCGGTATTGACTCTGCCAGATGGCGTAGAAGATTTGGTTATGTATACGGATGCTTCTCATCAGGGGTTGGGAGGTGTTTTAATGCAAAGCCTCATGAAGGAAATTACCCGACTCACGATTTGGAATTAGCAGCAGTGGTGTTTGCCTTGAAGATATGGAGGCATTACTTGTACGGGACGAAGAGTATGATTTATTCGGATCACAAAAGTCTCAAGTATTTCTTTGAACAGAAGGAATTAAATATGAGACAAAGAAGATGGCTAGAGATCATTAAGAATTATGATTGAGATATTCTCTATCACCCGGGAAAGGCGTACGTCGTGGCCGACGCCTTGAGCCGTAAGAATCACCTATCTACTATTCGAGCGACATCAATGAGGATGATTTTTACTCCTCGAATTCTTGAGGTAATACGAGAGGCACAAGTTAAATCTTTAAGTACGGGGGATCCAAAGAAAGAAAGGACAAAGGGGTTCGCATATAAACTGGAGGAAAATGTGAATGGGTTAAAGACGAGGTTCGGTCGAATCTGGATACCTTGGTCATGCGAGATAAAGCTATGTTACTTGATGAGGCTCATAGATCCCGTTTTTCGGTCCATCCGTGGGCCACAAAAATGTATCGGGATTTGAAGAAAAATTTTTGGTGGCCCGGTATGAAACGTGATATCGTCAAGTATGTTGCAAAATGTTTGACCTGTTTGCAGGTAAAGGCAGAACATCAGAAACCACACGGAAAGTTACAACCTTCAGAAATTCCGGTATGGAAATGGGAAGAGGTGACGATGGACCTAGTGACCAAGCTTCCTAAGACAAGGAAGGGACACGATGCTATATGGGTGATCGTGGACCGCCTCACCAAGAGCGCACACTTCTTACCCATTCGGGAGACGTTCTCTTCTGAAAGGATGGCGGAAATCTATGTTAACGAGATAATATCTCGACACGGAGTCCCTGTATCTATTGTGTCGGATCGAGATACCCGATTCACATCTCGATATTGGCAAGGTTTTCATGAGAGTATGGGTACAAAATTACATTTCCGTACCGCCTACCACCCCCAAACGGATGGTCAGTCTGAGCGAACCATTCAAACACTCATCGACATGCTGCGAGCGTGTGTGATAGATTTCGGGGGGAGCTGGGATGACCACTTGCCATTGGTGGAATTTTCGTACAACAATAGCTACCATAATAGCATTCAAATGGCACCGTATGAAATGTTGTACGGGAGGAAATGTAGAACTCCCATTTGTTGGGGAGAGGTGGGGCAAAGAGAAATTGCGCCCAACGATGTAATATCTAAGACTAATGAGAATATCGATTTCGTCCTAGCCCGTTTAAAGGCGGCTCAAGATCGACAGAAAGCCTATGCAGATCGAAGAAGACGCCCTATTGAATTTCAAGTAGGTGATCGTGTGTTATTGAAGGTATCTCCATGTAAGGGTATAAACCGCTTCCGAAAGCGAGGAAAGCTAGGTCCTCGTTACATAGGACCATTCAAGATTCTAGCTCGGGTTGGGAAGGTAGCATATCGGTTGGAATTACCTCCAACCTTAGATGGGATACATGACACATTCCATGTGTCACAATTAAGAAAGTGCTTGGCAGATGAGACGGCATACGTGCCCCTTGACGATATTATATTAGACGAAAGATTGAATTACGTTGAAAGACCGATAACTATCAAGGATTCTAAGGTAACGCACCTTCGGAACAAAGCTATAAAGCAAGTCTTGGTGCAATGGAAACATCGGAAAGGATCAGATCTTACATGGGAACTAGAAGATGATATGAGGGAGTATTACCCGACATTATTTGGTACGTATTAAGGTTTCGGGGAGGAAACCTCTTTTAAGGGGGGATAGACTTGTAACACCCCAAAATATGCAATTTATTATGTTACTTTAAATGTCTAGTTATGTATTATCAACCAAGTTAAATGAACATGTTAATAATTCAACAAGTAGGAAAGTTTATGTGATAATAGACAACAATAATATATAGAGGGACTAAACTTGTGAAAAAGGATGGGAGTTTTTAATAAAAATAAATAAAATAAAAACACAAACACACACTCTGGTGTGTTCTGTGGATCGACCAGAGCAAGGGGCCAAGAAGAAAAACCCTAGCTTCATGAAATTCTCAAAATCAGAAGGAAATTAAGGGCCCAAATGGATGCATGAACTCAAAAGTCGAATAATCTAAGCTTGTTTAACGATTGGTAAGTTGAAATTTCTGATTTGAATGATTTGTAGAAAATGGGTTTTAACCCAATCATGAAATTATGTGGAAATCTCATGCAATTGAGAGTTAGGGTTTCATAGTAGTTGGAAAATGTTGCTTGATTTATGATTATTTGAATGATTTAAGTTTTATACCCAATTGTTATGAAAGTATGATAAACATGATGCTTTAAATATATGCCATTAGGTGAAAATTGATACATGACCTTGAATTGATATAGAGAAATTAGATTAGATGATGTAGGATGAAAGAAAGATATGAACTTGGTTGATTCTTGTTAGACTAGAAAGTGAACAAGTAGAACCATGCTTTGAACACTTGTACCTTATGCTTTGTTGATGTTATGCACACCAAGTGTTTGATGAAATGCCTTAATAAAGATGTTAGCCTTGTTAGTTATAAACTTTATGTGAATTGAATGTGTTTATGAAGTAAGTGTAGATTGTGTGATGTCTTATCAATTGGTGTGTGTGTAAACGGGTATAAGACATGAATTAAAGTATGAATGGTTATGTATAGGTGTTAAGGAAGAAAGCTCAAGTCAAGCGAAGCAACAAGGGAATCAGGATCGAGGTACGCTATTTGTACAATTCATGGTTATATCATGTTATTTTTTTTTCTATATGATGTTATACTTAAGTTAATCATAACGGGTACCATGTGTAGGACCCCTTATGGGTCGAATATGTCGAATTAAACTGCAAGAGAAAGGATGTGTGTAGACCCTTTATGAACGGGTCAAAAGATTTAGAATGTAAGAATGAAAACGATAGCAGGAAGTTCCATTCTTGGAACATACTTATGTGTAAGAATGAAGATACTAATGTATCGAGTAACTAGTAGGTTCGCGGATGTCGTAATGGCTAAGAATTCGTTAGTTGAAATCTTGGGTTATAAAGGAAGCAATTTAGTTTAATGAAGTTTACTTGTTGTTGTGATGTAGGTAAATCTCAAGTTTAATGTCAAGCTTCGCCCGGTTCGAACACACTTCAAGCCCGTCATGCGTTCCGCAACTTTTGTAAAGAAGACAATGTCAATATATTTTGTCTCTTTACTTTATGTCTAGTAGTTAAAAACTTAAGTCCTATCTTGTTTGTCTTTTTGAAAACTTAGTCGGTTGTAAGTACTTTAGCTTAATGGTTTCGTATGTGAAACAAGGTTCGTTTTGATGTGGTATATTATGTCTTTTGAATCGTAGCGTATTTTAAATGGTGTTTTGATTGTGAAAAACAGGGGACCGCTCGATTTACGAACGGGTCATGCCCAAATTTCGTTAGATATAGTATGTCGTGGTTTAAATTTAAACGGAAAATTTTTGGGCATTACACTACCTCTACCTCCCACTTAAAACCACCTCCACTATTCTTGTCAAGCTAAATCCATCACCACCACCAGCAATCTCCACAGCAAACACCACCACCATTGAACCACCCCCATTTAACCGCTGGACCACCACCACTCCACCTTCCTCATCCTCCACCTGCAATCCACCACAACCACCTTAGTATCTTCTAGGGGTGAGCAAGAAAACCGAAATAACCGAACCGTAACCGAAATAACCGAACCGAAACAAAAACCGACGGTTCGGTTTTCGGATTTTTAATAACCGAAAATTTCGGTTCGGTTTTCGGATAAACTTTTTCAATAACCGAAAAAAACCGAACCGAACTGATAAGGTACAATCAATATATTTTTATGTTTAAGTTTAAATTGTTTAAGTGTTTAACCCAATGCTAGTAGAAAATGTTAATTTTATTCTTGAATGCTAAGTGTTTATAATAAAAACATTTATAACTGAAATGATTTATTATTACCTATAAGATATAACAAAATTTAATATAAAAATTAAATTTAATAAAAACTTTGAAGAAACATAAAAATAGATTAGAAGGTTAGGTTTATGAATATTAATTAAAGAGGTTAACTATAATAACTTAAATGTCACATATAAAAAGATTGTTATAATATAAATTATACTTTTTATTTTTTGAATCTTACATAATTTTTTTCCAAAAACCGAAATAACCGAAAAACCGAACCGAACCGACGTAAAAACCGAAAAACCGAAACTGAAAAAAACCGAAACCGAACGGTTTTTAAAACCAGAAAACCGAAATTTCAGTTTCGGTTTTGATTTTACCCAAAAACCGAACCGAACCGAACCGTGCACACCCCTAGTATCTTCAACTCTAAAAACCCTCACTTTTACACCATCCTCATAGCTACGAACGATTACCACTAGTGAACTGCCACCTGCAACCTAACCTCTGACTAAACTCAAGTGATCCGAACTTTAAGTGAAAACTCTAAAAATCTCTGCTTAAGCGAAGCCCGATTGCTTTCTCTTTGAACCGACCTCCAATAATAAACTCTAGTAAGCGTAGCTCTGGTTCATGATTACCACTGGAATCAAATATTTCATAGGAAGCCTTTCTCATGATTTCCACCTGAATTTCGAATGGTATGTTGTTGACAGAGATATGAATATCTAGGGTTTATAACAAGAGAGGACTGGAAGGGAAGATTTGGGGAGCCAAATCTTTTAGGGAAAACATGACTTAGTGTATGTGTAAAAGAGAGAGAGAGAGAGAGAGAGAAGTAGATTGTTTAATAAAGAGTTAACTGCCATTTTCGTCCCTGTGGTTTGGTCACTTTGGCCATTTCAGTCCATTTTTTCAAAAATGCGCCATTTTCCTCCCCGACGTTCTGGAAAGGTGCCATTTCAGTCCAAAAATCATAACCCAGTTAAATCGGTTTGTAAATAAGGACTGATTGTGTAAATTTGTTAATAAAAGGACCATTTAAGTAAAATGTATAAATATTTATATAATTATAAAGTATATAATATATATATAGTGTAAGTATATGGAGAAAACCACTTTTAGCTAGAAAACCCGGGAAACTCTAAGCTCCCGACATTTTTTTTTTGAAAAAAATAACATATGTAATATACATGTTTTTAAGACATTTGGGCCAAAAAAATCATAAAAGCGCCGAAGGGTTTTTTTTTTTAAAAAATAAACAAATTTCAGCAACTTTGCAATGTAACACGTGTTACACAAAAAATGCTAAAATTTGTTTATTTTTTAAAAAAAAATCCTCTCGGCGCTTTTTTGTTTTTTTTGGCCCAAAAGTCTTAAAAAATGTATATTACATATGTTATTTTTTTTCAAAAAAAAAAAAAATGTCGGGAGCTTAGAGTTTCCCGGGTTTTCTAGCTAAAAGTGGTTTTCTATATATCCTTACCCTATATATATATATATATATATATATATATATATATACAGATCAGACGAGAGAGGGAGAGGGTGAACCGGAGCCGGAACCGGAGCTCCGGTGGTCACCACCGCCGCCGCCGGAACCACCACCATCAACGTCATCATCGTCATCATCTGTTATCATCATCATCATCATCGATCATCATCGACCGTCATCATCATCATCGCGATCTTCATCATCATCATCAGACCTGCATACTCACCTTACCTGCATAGTCACCACCGCCGCCGGAACCGGAGCTCCGGTGGTCACCACCGCCGCCGCCTGCAACTCACCGGACCTTCATCATCGACCTTCATCATCGACCTTCATCATCAGACCTTCATCATCGACCTTCATCATCGACCTTCATCATCGACCTTCATCATCATCATCATCGCGATTTTCATCATCATCATCAGACCTTCATCACCACTGCCGCCGCCAGCAAGTCACCGGAAAAACGGCACCCCCACCGTCGTCGGTTCTCTCTCCCGCCTCCTTCTCTCTCTCTCTCGTCGTTATCTCTCTCTCTCTCTCTCTCTCTCCGACTTTCTCCCTCTCTCGTCTGATCTGTATATATATATGTATACATTGATGGTGGTGGTTCCGGCGGCGGCGGTGGTGACCACCGAAGCTCCGGTTCCGGCTCCGGTTCACCCTCTCCCTCTCTCGTCTGATCTGTATATATATATATGTATACATTATATATATATATATTATATTTTATAATTATATTAATATTTATACATTTTACTTAAATGGTCCTTTATGTTACAAATTTACACAATCAGTCCTTATTTACAAACCGACTTAACTGGGTTATGATTTTTGGACTGAAATGACACCTTTCCAGAACGTCGGGGAGGAAAATGGCGCATTTTTGAAAAAATGGACTGAAATGGCCAAAGTGACCAAACCACAGGGACGAAAATGGCAGTTAACTCTTTAATAAATAGGGGCATTTTCGTCCTTTCATAAAAATTTAACGATCTTTTTGGACAACGTCACTAATTTGGACTCAAAAGGTTACAAATTGAAAAACCAGGTTCTTAGATAGTTAAAAACAAAATATGAATTTACTTTATGTTTTAATGTATCTGAAATGGCAAAGTATTTAAGGATGAAGTAGGGTGTCAATTTCTTCTATTTGTACAATGAAAGAAATGCTTCATACTCTTTGGCGGGTTCAAAGTTCTTTAAATTAGATTGATTCAAGCAATTGTATTGATGACATTATGTTTTATATGGAAGGCTAGAAAGGAGAATATCTTTAATAACTAACAACATCGCGAAGAGAATATAGTAGAGGAGATAAAGGCGATTTTGTTTGCGTGCATTAAAAACAGGGTGAAACTTCAGTTTCTAGTTTGGAATACTTATGATTTTTTTTATCTCAACTTGTAACTTGCGTTTATGTTTCATTGTGCTCTAGCTTATGGCTAGTTGTTTCTATAAATTCTTGCCTTCTTAAAAAAATACAAATGAACAAAATAGGGAACAAATGCAGATGAAAGGAAAAGGTAAACAACCTGAAATTTAGTCCAGCTAATCAGTTCGAGTGATAACCAACTAGTTCAGATGGAAACGGTTTAAATACACTTAACTAAACCGGCTATATGGTCTGTTTCTAATTTGTCGATTCAATCTGATTCTAGAAAAACAACATAAGATTCTAAAAATAGGTTGAAACCTAATCCTAGTGATTATGCACATACAAATACATCATGAATTTAATTACATCCTTCTAAATTCAAGTCAATACAAAGTACAAACCAATACATAAACTGGTGAAATCAATATTTTACCATTACACTATTATATTTTACACCACCATAGATGCCCATTCACTTTTTATTTGATTTTAGAGTTGATGATATCTAATCTAACTTTTCAATTTTGACTTATTTCCTTTGGTCAATAGTCACACATGTTTTGTATTCAACCGAATTTCAGTATGCCACCTCACATTGTAAACATGTAATTAAAAATCTTTCTATTTTTTATTTTTATTTTTTAATAACTTAAATAATAAATGAATAAATACCCATGAAGTGCTCAACTCATTGCACCATTAACAATGCTTTTTCCTCTCTTCTTTTCCCTCGATCATCAACTCCATTTCAACTTCTTTCAACTACCACCATGCCCCATTCTCTGATCTCCACTTTCCGGCCACCACTCCTCCGCCGTCACCCACCTTCCACCTCCGGTCAACCACCCACTCTCGGGCCAAAACCCATCTCGAAACACTCATCTTTCTTGATCCAATCAACATCAAGACCTCAAGATTTCAAGATCATGGCTAAGAAGAAACCCATTGAAGGGGTTAGTGATCAGATGAATGCGATTGCTTCCCAGAATCTTGATCACGCGCCGGCTCGCCGGAGAGTGAGATTGGCTTTTACACAAGTTCAAGAACAGCTTGATCATGTCCTGTTTAAGGTTCAAGTTTTAATGTTTTTGACTTTTTTTTTGTTGGGTCGATTGATTTTTTTGTTTTTTTATGAGTTTATTGATTGGAAGTAATATTCTTGTATTGATTGATGTGTAGATGGCTCCTTCTGGAATCAGGACCGAAGAGGTAATTTTTTTTTTTTTTAAATTAGAGTTTGGTTTTGACTTTTATATGTCAAATGGGTCAATGGTGAACATGAAATTTGAAAAAGATTTGATTTTGTTTGTAAAGAAGAATGATCTGAAGCTTCAAGCTTTATCAATTTGTTATGAATTTTATGAATAAGCTGATCATATTTGCTATATAGGGAGAATTAGATGAACTATCAAGTATTAGCATTTAGCAGACCATGTAGTACTATAAAAAGTTCTTCATTTAATCTTTAGCTGCTTGGTCTTGAAGCTGCAAGACAATTAAATTCATATTTAGGTTAGTTTAACCTATTCACTTTGTGGGTTCCATTTTATTTTGTTTCTTTTGGTCAAAAACTAACCCTTTTGGCACTATTATCATGATCTTCTGGTCAAGTGAAATCTTTAGCTCCTGTTCCATATAATACGCGTGTTCATATGCGATACCTGACTGTGTATTTTGCTTGTAACTTCCATGATCAAAAAGAATTGTTGAGTTTTTGGACTAAGAAACAGTGATAACTTATACATTCAACTGATTAAAGATCCCTTTTTTGAACTTTATAGTGGTTTGAAATGAACTCAAAGGGTCAAGAAATTTTCTGTAAAAGTTGGTTGCCAAAGCCTGGAGTCCGAATCAAAGCCGCAGTGTGTTTTGTTCATGGTTATGGTGACACTTGTACGTTTTTCTTTGAAGGTCTGGGCCATACCTCACCATCTATATACTATATACATACATGTATATTTTCATTATATTCTTGTATGTTTAAAGAAACTAATTACTTTCAGGCATTGCTAAGAGAATTGCCGCTGCTGGTTATGGTGTTTATGCTATTGATCATCCTGGTTTTGGTCTGTCTGAAGGGCTGCACGGCTATTGTTCCAACTTTAATGACATAGTTGACAATGTTATTGAACAATACACAAAAATCAAAGGTGTGATCTGTTGTACTAAATCTCCATATTTGACTTTTAACGGTCAATTGAATCATTTTCAACTTCAAAACCAATACATGTCTACTTAGTTTCTAGACATGCATGTGTAGCACATTAAACTGTAACAATTTCTTTTGATTTTGAAAAGTAAAATACCAATTTCGTCCTTGAGGTTTGGCCAGTTTTGCAACCTTCGTTCAAAGGTTTGTTTTTCCACGTCTGGATCCAAAAGGTTTGAAATCTTGCCATTTTCATCCGGTTTATTAACTCCATCCATTCTTCTCCGTTAAGTCAGGAGTATTTTCGTCTTGTTTGTTAACTTGAAGGGCAATTCTGTCTTTTTCAGGGGTATTTGGTCTTTTTACATAAAATGAAAAAGACCGAATTGCTCTTTAAGTTAGCAAAAAAGACGAAAATACCTCTGAGAGAAAAATGGAGGGAGTTAACGAGCCGGATGAAAATGGCAAGTTTTCAAACCTTTTGGATCCAGATGTGGAAAAACAAACCTTTGGACGAAAGTCGCAAAACTGGCCAAACCTCGGGGGACAATAAAAAGGTGTTTTACTCGATTTGAATTTCAAAAGTACTAGGTTTGACCCTGAATATATTTTGATCCTGTTTCGTTTGACTTTGAACATTCAAGCTGTTGATCATTTTCAACTTCAAAACCGATACAAATCTACTTATTTTCTATACAGGCCTGTGTACCACATTAAATTGTAACAATTTCTTCTGATTTTGAATTTGTAATGTACTAGGTTTGACCCGGGATATCATTTAATCCTGTTTAATGTGACTATTTTTACAGGAAGACCCGAGGTGAGAGGGATGCCTCGGTTTCTACTGGCCCAGTCAATGGGAGGTGCTGTGGCTCTTAAAGTTCATCTTAAAGAACAGCGTGAATGGGACGGTGTAGCTCTTGTCGCTCCAATGTGTAAAGTAAAGCACTCTATCTCTGATATTAGTTACAAAATTTAGTTTCACTAAAGTTTGACCAACGGATTGTTAATTTATAATGTTTTGATCCGCAATATGGTTCAAGATTGCAGAGGAAATGAAGCCTCCGGAACCACTGCAGAAAGTTCTAATCTTTTTGTCAAGAATTATGCCAAAAGCAAAGCTCGTACCCACGAAAGATCTCGCTGAGCTGGCTTTTAGGGATCCACAGAAAAGAAAATTGGCAAGTCTTTTATCGTGAGAATAAACTTGATTATGTTACATACGTATTGCTAAGAGTTTGACTTTTAGTCAGATGTCTAAACAACCTTTAATCATCTCAAATTTCAGGCTGATTATAATGTCATAAGCTACTCTGATCAGACACGATTAAAGACTGCTGTTGAACTTCTAAATATAACAAGCGAACTCGAATCAGAAGTGGAAAAGGTAGGGTTTTTTTTTGTGTGCGTGCGCACACGTGTATTTTCAGGACAGAAATGATTTGACTGTTTCATTTTAAAAAAAATACTACTGGAATTCTCCCGCGCTACGCGTCGGGAATTCGGTCTGCATCGGTCTGGGTCGATATGATACCGGCACTCGCTATAGCAGGCGAAAGAAAACCGAAATAAATAAAGTCATGAATTGGTTGGACATGGGTTTTACATCGACATTGCCGGTACCGATGCCGTTTGGTCAGAATTGGTTCGGTTCGTCAGGGTAACGGCACGGTACCGACACTCGTATAGCAACCCACGTTGCCAAATATTTCTACAAAAACATTGAAAAAACTACACACAACTGCATATTTAGTTTTCTCAAAAAAAAAAAAAAAAAAGAAAAAAAACACACGCATGTTAGCGAAAGAAAATTAAATTAAAAAAAAATTAAATGGGTTAAATACGTGTGTGTGTGTGTGTATAATGGAATATATGCAAATTTAGAAATAGAAAAAAAAATCATATTATTTCTAAGATATGGAAATATAAGCCTGCTCAAATGACTTGTATTTTATATAAGAAATATAATAAGTTGATAAAGTTTTGTGGTGAATATGTGAAAACAACAAACTTTCTTGTATCTATCATGATGTTATTTAATATCTATAATATTAATAATAATTGCAGGTTTCTGCGCCATTGTTGATTCTTCACGGAGCTGCAGACAAGGTAACGGATCCGAATATCAGCAAGTTTCTTTACGATAAGGCTGCCAGCAAGGACAAAACTTTGAAGCTTTACGATGGAAGTTACCATTGCATTCTTGAAGGGGAATCGGATGAGAGGATACTTGAGGTACTTGGTGACATTATTGGGTGGCTTGATTCTCATTGCTCTATTCGATAGATGTTTGTAGCAGTTGTTGAGATTAAAGAAAATCTGTTCAAGTTTTCCCAAAGCGCGAAGCATTTGACACACTAGATCGGATTCTTTATTCTTTTTGTTACCACAATCTGGTGAATTTTGATTACACGTGTTACTTGTCTGTTGTTTAATGTTTACGTGTAACATTGTTGTTCTAGTTTGTTTTAAATTGTTTGTCAATAGTTCTCGTGCTCTTTGCAAGATTTGTAGCAGGACGGGTCAAGGGGTCATTGCTCGAAAGTTATTATTGTCAACAAGTCAGTATAACGATGGTAACAGATAGGGTCGGGTCAGGTTAGGCTTGTCAAGGGTGATGGATCAAAATGTATCATTTTAACTAGGCCGGGTTGGGTCAATGTTTAAAACCCGTCATTTGAAAATCTACGAGGATGTTTAATAGTATCACCTAACATCTTACATAGCGCGGAATCCCTGCAGCGCAGGTGTTCGAAAAACCTCCGATCACAGTATTATGTTAACTGCATTTTGTAAAAAGGCTCAACCCATTTGTGTTGATGGCCTTCACCCTTTACGGTTTCTCATGTAACGTGTATTACCCTATTGAGTTTCCATTGTGTAGAGGGAAAGAGGTGTTTAATACAAAACAACATTTACACAGTGCTTCAATAGTGTTATATAGTAAATTAATTCATATTATAAAATGGTAAAATTGAAAAAAGGAAGAAGTTAATATCTATATCCTCACTTGTTTTTATTTCTCTGCCCTCTCTCTAGTGTATAAACAAGTCGAGTCAAACCAAGCCTGAGCTCGTATATGCACGAGTTTGGCTAGTTTAACTTAAGAGAGCTCGAGACCTGGCTCGGCTCGTTTCGAGCACGAATCGTGAGAATTTATTTCAAGCTCGACTTAATTTAGCCGAGTCAAACCAAGCATGAGCTCGTATATGCTTGTTTATTTTTTAGTTACATAGCTATAAATCTTTTTTTATATATTTTAACAATTATAATTTATATAATGTTAATTTACAAGATTTCTATTCATTGTGGCTGTACCTTGTGTTTTAGAACATTCACATTGGTTCCTTATAAATATGTGAGTGTGTTCCATATATTTTATGGAATGGTTGTGAGTGGACGATAAAGAAAATGGTATTCTTCATTGTAAATATATAAGAAACATTGTTCACTCTTAGGCTGGAGGGTGTGGTATAAAACCCCTAGGGGCTTTATTATGCCACGTCAGATCCACGTCAATGTCACGTTATATTGGGGGCTTTAAAGCCCCTCCCTTTAACTTGCATGGTATGGTATAAAGCCCCCTATTAAGTAAAATTAAAAAAAAAAGATTTTATTGGTTGAAAAGATGTGGCCCCCACTTGCACACACCTTTAACCTCCGCTATCACGTTGGCGAACAAACTATGGCGCCCCCCTTTGAATGCCTCGGTGTGGTCGATGGCGCCCCCGGGGCGCTATGGAGCATGATGTGGCGGGGTGGCGCCATGCCACACCCACCGGCCTTAAAAATGCTTTAATATTTTTAAAAGTGGTTGTGAGTGGATGAGAGAGAAAAAAAATAATGATAAAGGCATATAAAGAGTATTATTTCATTGAAAAAAAAAAGAAAATGTAGTATTTTTAGTGTAATTATAAAGATAAGAATAAGGAACCCAATGTGAATGCTTTTAGTGCTTTTCTTTGCCTTAAGTGGTTCGTTCCTTTGCTTTTTTTGTTTATACGTTGTCGGTGGGGGCTTAAAAGGGTAAGCCTCTCACCAAACCTATTTTCACTCTCTTTCTTAGTGCAGACCCTTAGATGTTTTCTTTGGGAATTTTCGGCGATTCTCCGGCATCGACCTCAGGTACGTTAACTTTTTTTCTTCGCTACCTTATACGATTACAATTGTCGTGTAAATTTTGTCCTCGTTGTCGTATAGGATTACGGCTGTCATTTAAGTTTTTTCTGCGTTTGTTGTTGTTTGTTGGTGTTAGGGTTTTAGTTTTTTTTTATTTATTATTATTTTTTTTTATCATGGTATCGTTTTACGATTTTGCTTGCGTTAACTCTTATCTATTATATCTATTATTGTTGCATTTTGTGTAATAGTTGTCTTTCAAGGTTGTTGTATTTTAGTGTTTATTGTTGGTTTGTGGATGATGATTACTGTTTGTTTTACGGAAACTGTTTATATATGCCTTTATATACTTTTCGGTTAGTTACATGTGTTTCGATGTTGTTTGATTTTGTTTTTTGGTGTGTGTTTATTGTTGTTTGTTGATGGTTTCATTTTACAATTTTTTAACGTTTCTATTATTTCTTATTGTTGCATTTTTTTTTGTCACAAATGTCTTTAGAAGCTGTTGGATTTTATGTGAATATTGTTGGTTTGTCGACGATGATTATTGTTTATTTTTTCTGAGATTGTTTATATACTTTTTGGTTCATTGATTGTCTTCAAAGTTGTTTGATTTTGGTTTTTTTTTTTTTCAGTTTGCTTTGGTCTCCGATGTTGACCTTTTGGTTATCACAGATTGTTTACGAATTGCGGTTATGTCTATGATGCGACGCTGAGACATTTTTTTGTTTACGCTTTCGTCTTCTATCAATTTGTATCGTTTCTTCAATGCCTGTGTTTTCAATTGTGGCTGTTGAATGTAGACGAGTTTATTAAGATTGCTATGAAGGAAGACATTCTGAACATTAAGTTATCGAGAAGCCCACTGCTTTGTGGAACAAGAGAGAGGACCGCTCGAATAGTGCAACTTTGAAAACGAGACTAAATGTTTCATTTAAATTAAATCCAGGTTGTTAACAAAAGCCTTTGGCAACATGGCGATCTTTGTATCTTGTATAGCACCGTGTTGATCCTTTTTAATCTTGTACTCCCACTTACAATTAATTATATTAGTGTTAGGACAGGTGGATGATCAGAGTGTCGTGCTCTGGTCAAATATAATATTTATAATCCCAAATTACCACAAACAGATAGTTAGTGGCAGTCAGGGTGTTGAACCACGAAGAGTCTGTGGTCTGTGTCAGGATTCAAGTGATTAGTGAATTTAAAAATATTTATGAAGCTTGCTAATTAATTTTCTTTGTTTGTTTGGTTGGTTTGAAAGAGTGTCGGATTAACCGACAAATTACTACGAACTATGAAAACAATTGTGTGATTATGAAAATAGAACTCAATTACTTGATTGAAAACTATGATTTGAAACAAGGTTCACACCCGGTTTGATGATCGCAAGACCTAGGGTTCCTACACTTTTTAGATTTAATTTAGTTGCAATTGATTATCAACGGGTTTAGTGTTAAGAGGCTTAGGTACCGATAGCTATCAATGTCACATTGAACGGACAAAAATGCACTTCGTTACGTAGAACATGTAAACCCTAGTTTATATTAAAGCATAATTGCATGATCCCATTTCACAAAGTCAAATTTAATGATTCACTCGAAAATTTATGAATTCAAAACAAAGGCAAAACAATTAACATAGACTTCAAATAATTCAAACAACTAGTCACAAATTAAAATCATAAACAAATGTCAAAACCCTAGAATGTTACAAAAAATCTACACCAGGGTGAAATCTGAGAGGATTAGCCGCTCATGATCAATAAAACTTGAACACCGGATGATGAATGCGAAGAACGAGGCATAATCTTGATCTTGGGCTGAATGTTAGAGGCTATTAGGGTTTGGGTTTGGATGGTGGTGTAATGATTTGGTGATGATGAGGATGGTCATGGTATGGATGGATGGATGAGTATGGAAATGATGCTTGGTGTGGATGAAGGTCCATGATGATGATGGATTGGATGGTAAAGGAGAGGTGTTTTCAAAAGTGTTTAGGGTCCAAGTATAAGATGATACCTTCAATTCAATTTCAAAACACAATAAAATCCCAAAACTCTCGGTCAACTCTGGTCAAACGAAGCCAAAATTTCGATAGTTTCCGACGCCGCGTCGGCGATGCAGGCTTTGCGCATTGGCGACGCGACAAGTTTGTCCGACCTAATTTTTGCTGCCTACGGGCTTTCTCGACGCGGTGCATCGCCAATGCACCTTTCCTGCGTCGTCTATGCGAATATCCGTTGTGATGCCCGTTTCCTCGTTTTGCGTGCCCGATTAGTCCTAGATGCATGTCGATGTTCCGAAAAATTCCAAATTGCTCCTTAAATTCCAAGAGACATGCGAAACACAAATCACATCAAAGCATATCATTCGAAACTCAAATTTGCATAAAAACACAAATTTAAATACGTAAAACACCGAACTTTCGACCACGTATCAATGGATCCAAAGTCCACATATGATTTTCGATAAATGTGTTATACATTCCTCGACCATGGCTGCTTGAAGCCACCGTGGATGTTGGTTGGCAACAATAAAGGTAGTAGGTTCAATGATGAGAGGTGTGGAAGGAGAAGGCTTGTTAGTAGACGGGCTGTAAAGATCCTGGGGTTTAGGATTAGGTTGATGATTGGGAGGACGCTGGCGAGGGGGGCAAGGAATGTTGTAGAATTGTTGGAAGAGGAAGCATATGAGGTAGTTGTAGGAGAGGATGGGGGAGTAAGGGTTAATATGGACGTTGGAGGTGTGTTTGGTTCAGTGGAAGGTTGTGGGTTACCAGGCAATGTATCAAAAGAAAAAGTGGAGTCGGAAAAGGACGTGCAAAGATTGGAATTTAGAGATGAAGGAGGAATGGTAATAGATGAGATTGTTTGTTGGAATAGGAAATTAATTGTGTTCAAGAAATCGAACATGTCGAGCAATGTAGATTCAATCATTTGTTTGATCGAAATAAAATTTTTGGACATACAAAAGTTGCTTAATATTAGATATGTTAAATGATTTCTTTGAGGAATGAATTTTTGATGAATCGATATGGAGAACAGGAAGATTGTTACCATTACCAACATGAATGATATCATTAGCATGATATGCCTCAAAATGGTCCAGACTTGCCAAATTTGGTGTGACATAATTGATGACTCCGGTGTTAGGATGCTACATGTTGTATCCACAGGACTTGCTTGGGGTTGCACATCGAAATAATTGGCATTTAGACGGTTGTGGAAAGTAGACGAATCACGGTGAGGACATTATGAATGGAGATGTCTGATTCCACATATGTTGAAGAACCATAAACAATGTTCTATGCATAGGCCTAAGAAAATTGACTGCAACCATGACCACGACCTTGTTGTTGTTGTTGTTGTTGTTACCACCATGGTAAGATCCTCGTTCATCTCTAGTGTAGCCACCTATATTATTGGGGATTCGAGAATTGTAGAAGGCCTAACGAGGTGGCCGGAGCTACAACATTAACATTTGGCATGAGTTGATAGCCATATTGAGAAGCCATTTGTTGGAGATTCCAGAGCTGCCGAGGAGATTGAGTAGGGCGGTGGAGGTAACAAAGGCAACAACATTAGTAGATTGTGGGGGATTTCTAACCATGTTATCATGATTTGTGAGCAGACTAAATAGCTCATTGAATACCAAAGGAGTTGGACGAGCCAAGACCTTTGTTTTAGGGCCATTGTATTCATTGCACAAGCCAAATATCACGTGCATGACTAAATCTTTGTCTTTTACTGGTTCACCTATGTTGGGAAGAGCTGATGCAATCTCTTGTGCACGAATGAGATAAGCAAGTGGTGTCCATTCCATTTCTTTGTAGCTTAAGAAGTTATGCCTTTAGCGTATATTCCCTAGAGGCAGCATGTGGAACATAGACTCGAGCAATGGAGTCTCATAGTTCTCCAGTAGTAGATCCTTGAACATAGGTAACGATGCTTCAAAAACTGTTTAGATTCATATGAACATGTGCATCATTTGCAATCCGGGGCTGAAAATTGAGATTGGTTGTGACCGCATATAAGGATTCAGATGTTATGGTAACAATAGGATCTGGGCAAGTAAATAGAACCATCAATATAGCTAAATAAATTGTGTGTGATCAGAAATGGTTCAGTCATGGTCTTCCGGTAGCCATAGTATATTGGAGAGAGTGTGAAGGTAAACTTATGAGAATTGTGAGATGATTGTTTAGTTACTGTAAGATCGGTGATTGTTGTAATTGTTTAAGGTTGTAAGAAATTGTTAAGTGTCGCAACATTTGTGGGAGTGTCGCAACTTATGAGAGTGTCACAAAGGTCGTGTTTAGAGAGTGTAGCAACTTTTTTATTTTAGAGAGTGTTGCAAACGTTGTGTCCGAAGAGTGTCGCACAGTTTTGTGGAGTGTCGCATTCTTTGTGGAGTGTTGAATGAAATGCCAGTTTTAAGTGTGTGTAATTGTGAATTGTATTTAAATGTTGTAAGAAATGAAGTTACCCGACTATTTATAGAACTCATATTTACACAATACTACTTCTAATATTTACATATTAAATCTCTATCTATACTTACTCTTTTGTTTAACACCAACCATATCAATTAGTGGCCTTAGGCCGCGTTTGATTCGTGGAATTCATGGCATTGATGTCACACCCCGATATTTCCACATACTACCGGTGGGCCCGGTGGGGAGTATCGTGACGTAGTTGATATCATCATAGACAATTAATCACAGTTCAATGCACAGCGGAAGTCTAAAGTAAAATATAATACAAACCGAATAAAAGTAACATAAGTATTACAGACGGAATGTAAAAGGATCCACATGCGGATAAAAAACAAGAAGATATTGTTCAACAGATTTTTAAAATGATAAAGCTTGCAAGACTCTTTATCTATTCACTTAGGAGTAGCCAGCCTATTTCGCTTAGTACCTTCACTTAACCTTTTGGAAAATACGTCAGTTTACACTGGTAAATACAATTAACCGACTCTTTTGAAAAGTGTTTATAAAAATTTATTTAATGCACAAGGCACAAATATCCATTTATAACTTGGGATAATTATTAAAAATAATCTTGTAAAAGAATTATATGTTTGTTATACGTTCAGTAGCCCGGGTTGAATACCGGGTTAAAGGTTCATAGACACACCACATAATATAACCCACGGCGAGTTATTCTCGAACAAGCAGGTATATCATTTTACATAAGCACCGGCAGGTGTATGCCTACACCCCGTGCTTAAGTCGTGGCCATTTCAATGAATGAGCCGAGGATATCCAGGACATGGTCATTAACCCCCCAAAGGCTTAAAACAAACAAAACAGATTAAACGGGTTATCTTAATGATTTAACCTTCGTATGATTAAAAATTCAATACCCGACCAAGCGGTATTTTATATACCGTACCCCAAGCCCGTATAAGGGAAAATAAGTTAAAAGTATTTACCTGAGCAAAATATAAATTTAATCCCAGCCGTAAATCAATCAAGCAAGTACAGGTAGCTTTTACTGGTCCCCTAAATCTAGAATGAAGGTTTTAATAACCTATTAGATTCCTAACGGGTCTTACTTAAGTTTAAACTTAGACCAGTTAGTTTTAGAGAAAGGTATACGGTTCAAAACGCAAGATTAAGCGAAGACCGGATTAGAATGTGATTTGGACCCAACAGGTATGAAGACTTGTTTAATATGGGTAAACCAAACACATTCTGGATTTTGAAGTGAAAATGATAAGGTTTGACCAGTTTCGGTCAATTTATGCAAACTAGTCACATAAACCGTACCGAACACGAAAAATGCATAACGGGTAACCAATGAGTCATATACAGGTTTCACAAGTTAATATACCTTAAATATGTTGTGATATGAGTAGGATAGCTTCCATTATGCCCAAGACGGATTTAAAAATCAATTTTAGCCCCGTAGGGGTATTTTGGTCATTTTAAAGATTTTAAAAGAGATTAAATATTAATCTGAGGTTCTGGTCTAAAATGATCAGTAAAAATATTTATTTCTGAAAGTCATATCAGTAGGGTATTGCATATATGTGAAATTTATCATTCATAACCAAACTATGCACCGTAGGGGCATTTTGGTCATTTCACATGAGCTTTAAAGGTCAAATTTGGAAATCTGAGTTCAAAACTTTTACCTAATGTTAAAATTTAAAAATTTACTTAAAACATCAGTAGGTATTGAGTCTTATGTGCCAAAAAATAGTTTTAACCCATACTATGCGTTTAAAATGCGTAAAAAGTCGGTTTTAAGCGATTTTCAGGTTATATAAGGAAATCTGAGTTTTTGATCAGTTTATAAAGTTCAAAATATTTTATTTATCATATAAAATCAGTAGCAAAAAGTTTGATATCAAATTGTTATGTAAAACTCATTTTATTAGCAAAAAGGGTATAACCGTCAATTGCCGAATCAAAGCAAGAACCCCATGTTATGATCAGTTTAAAATTGAATAAAAATCTTCAAAAATCCCAAAACATTATATTACATCAGTGGGTAAAAAGTTTGGTGTCGAAATTTGGGTTCAAATAGGCTTTATGCCAAAAATGCCGTTTTAATTACTAAAAGCTTTCAAATTACGATATTGAGCATAACTCCTAATTTAGACCGCAAACTGATGTCAAATTTTTAGGACATGTTTATAAATCAGTAACAAAGGTATTTGTCCTCTCACATTTTAAAAAATCTCGTTTTAATATCAAAAGGGCATAATGGTCAACATTTAAGCAATTAACGGAAACATGCAAATGAATCGGATAAATAAGGAACCTTGTAGTATAACCTCAAAGGGTTTTACTAACTTATAATATGGTCCTAAGGGAACCTTAAGGCATATCTAAAACAAGCTAAATCGGGTCAGAACTAAAAGTCAAAGCAAAAGTCTTCTTTTGCGACTTTTGGTTCCGAACCGAGCCTAAACTCGGAATTGTCGGGTTAAACATGCTTAGACATGTTCCTACATTATTTACCAAGTTATTTTAATGTTAAAACATGTTCCATAACTTCTACATTATCAGATATGGATTTATTTGTAAAATAGCTTCCTGTTTACTTTTTAATATTAAGTTTGACCCGACAATTGACCAAGTTATAGTAATAATCAGGGGGTGCCCTTTTAAGGACTTATTACCTACATAATTACCAACTCATAGCCGCTTTCAATTCAAAAATGGCTGGACCATTAGTGATTAATCACTCAGTCAAAGCTTAATTACGATGGCTTTGACTTTTGGTCATTAGACTAATAAAACTTGAACTAGGAAGGCTAAGAATGCTTACAAAGGCTTTTAGCACGAATTAGGAACTTGAGAAAACTAGCTTGAAGTCAAGAGAGATCTAGGGGGTGACTTGAAAATGATTTTTGTGAATGTGCATTTGAATTAGCAAACAAGAACTCTTATATAGGAATTCAAAACTCACAAGATCAATCCACACAAGTCTACAAATGTTTCCTGATCATCCCAAGTGTCCCCTATGCATGAAATACCATTGGTTCAGTCCCTGAATTCGAAAAACCAGTTTTGTAAGGCGGTGGAACAGGCCATACCCGCAGCTGTCCACATCTGGCTGTTACTAGCACTTCCACACGGCCCGCGTAAGACATAGGGAAGTCTTACGTGGCCCACGTCAACCTTGAAAACCGGGAAAAATGTTTAAAACTTTGCACTTTCAGTCCCTAGTCCATTTTAACTTTGTTTTACTTTCATTTATTTCATTTTGGACCCCCATGGTTAACTTTTAAGGACCTTGGGACATAAACTAACTCCGTTAAGCTCCCGGTTAGTCGTACGATCACCCGAAAAGTCTTGTTTTCTTCACAGCTCCACAAAATTAATATCCGATATTCTTGAGATCAAAATATATAATTGTTGCAATGGTTTTGGGCTCATTAAAAGGTCACTCAGAGGTCACTTTCAACATGTTGACGCTTTTAACCCCTATGCTTTATAAGATCCTTATTTTAAACACAAACGACTTCCAGTGTTCGATAAATTATTCGTTAAAGAATACGAATGTCGTGTAAGGTCAATCAGAGGCACAATAATGGCATGTTGACACTTTGGATCCCTTTTATTAACATATTTACATTGTTTGACAATTTTAGTCCCTTGGAAATAATTCCTTACACGTTTAAAGTTCATGACACGTGTCTTTATTATATTGGTCGTGATTTTACGAAGTGTTACATCCTCACCCCCTTAAAAGAAATCTCGACCTCGAGATTTACTGAAATAAATGAGGGTACTTCTGTTTCATTCTGGACTCGACCTCCCATGTGTACTCTGGGCCTCTTCGGGCATCCCATTTAACCTTCATAATCGGCACATGCTTCTTTCGAAGCTTCTTAACCTGTCAATCTTCGATCGACAAAGGTTTTTCAACAAACTTTAAGCTCTCATCAATATGCACATCCTTATGTGACATGGCTAGCGATTCATCTGCTAGACATTTCTTCAAGTAGCAGATGTGAAACACATTATGGATTCCACTGAGCTCTTCAGGCAGGTTTAGCTTGTAAGCTACAATTCCGACACATTCGATAATCTCGAATGGTCCTATGTATCTGGGGCTAAACTTACCCTTCTTACCAAAACGCATTACCCCTTTCCAGGGTGATACCTTAAGTAGAACTTTGTCACCTACCTCAAATTTTAGAGGTTTACGCCTTTTATCTGTGTAGCTTTTCTGCCTATCCCTGGCAACTTTGAGACGATCACGTATCTGCACAATCTTGTCTGTCGTCTCCATAACTATATCAGGTCCTGTTAGTTGGACATCTCCAACTTCCGCCCAACAAACTGGCGTCCTGCACTTTCTTCCATACAAAGCTTCGAAAGGTGCAGCTTGAATACTCGAATGATAGCTATCATTGTATGAAAATTCAATCAATGGAAGATGATCATCCCAACTTCCACCTAAATCAATAACACAATCCCTTAGCATATCCTCCAGTGTTTAAATTATACGCTCGCTCTGACCATCCGTCTGAGGATGATATGCAGTGCTGAAGTTTAATCGAGTGCCTAGGGTTGCTGAAAGCTTTTCCAAAAATGTGATGTATATCTCGTATCCCTATCAGAGATAATAGACACTGGTACTCCGTGAAGAGATACAATCTCGTCCACGTATAGCTGAGCTAACTTATCTGAGCTGTGTGTTTCCTTAATAGGTAAGATGTAACACCTCGAAAATTTCGGGTTCAATAATAAAACGACACGTGTCATGTCAGACAAAACGCGTTGTAAACCCGGATTTAATAAAGATGTTTGACAGGATTTAAAAGTGTCGTTATGTTAACTTTTGCACCTCTGAACGACCTCGTTATAAATCCCAAGACTCAAATTTTATTAAAAACATCTCATACATGATCCAAATTTCAGTAAATAATGGCATTGAATGATCTATGATTAAAGTGGTGGACTCCTACGAAGAAAAGAATGGTAAACCTTGGTTTTCGGTAATTGTTTTTGGATTCAAAGCAAACTAATGCCAATGGTAGGGTATAGAACTGATATATGAGGTCCCTAACTGTCAAAAATAAGTCCACAAGTCGTATATACCCGTTTGCCCCTTCAAAACGCCAAAGATCAACAATTTTCCGCGTCAGACAAGAGGCTTACGGACCGTAAGCCAGATCCTTTACGGTCCGTAAGCATGTTGCCAGCGACCAGAAACCTTCTGTTGGCTGTTATGCGTGATTGTGACCTATTCCACCGGTTTTTCTCACTTGTAAACGACCCCTAGGCACCTCCTACATACTAGAGACATGTGTATATCAGTTGTGGAGTGTTGTAGACTTTGTTGTCATCAATTCATGGTGCCATGAACACTATATAAACCTCATAAGTTGCAACTCTTTGATCATTCCATTCTAAATCCAAGTCTGATCAATTGAGGAGCTTTCAAGCTGAATACAAGGTCTCTCTAATCATCATTAAACACTTGGTAAGTTGACTAACCTTTCTAAATTAATTATAGCTTAGTATTTTAGCTAAAAGTCAAACCGACGTAACTACGGTTTGACTTCGTAATTAATTAATGATAGCTCAGTCGTATGTCGAATTAAAAGTACCGTTAAGTAGGTAATTATATGGGTATTAAACCCTTATAAGGGCACGTACTGATTCCAGACCTAACTAGGTCGTTTGTCGGGTCAAACGTTGACCGAAAAAGTCAACAGAAATATAAAATATGATTTAATGCACGATTAGCAATACGTGAGGCGTGTAAACTATTTTAAACTTAATATAACCTGGTAATAAGTGTACGGACATGTCTAAACTCGTTCGACTCGACAACTCTCAGTTTTGAACCGGTTCGGAACCGAAAGTCCCGAAACTTTGACTTTCACGTTGACTTCAGTTCTGGCCCGAGTTAGATGGAATTAGAAATGCCTTAATGCTTCATTAGGGTTAGGTTACATGGTAGTATAAGCCTCTGTACTTGTTTCGTTGATTATCCAATTAATATGCAAGTTTCCGTTAATCGCTCATATGTTGACCGTTATGCCCTTATTACCTTAAAACATGAATTATGAAAATGTAAAAGTGTAGGAACCTTAAATACTGATATATAAACTTGTATGCAAAATTTGACATCAGTTTGACTTGTAGATTAAGAGTTATGCTCATTAGCGTAATTACGGTGCTTTATGTTAATAAAATGGCGTAATTAGCGTATAGCCTAATTAAACATACTTTTTGGTATCAAACGAATTACCCACTGATGTAATATATTATTTTGGGAATTTTAAAGATTTTTAATTAATTTTAGGCTGAGCATAACTCATAGTCGTAGGCTTAATTCGGTAGTTGTCGGTTTTGCCCTTACGGGCCATAAAATGAGTTTTACACATCTAAACGACTCCAAACCTTTTGCTACTGATTAGTTATGATAAATAAATTATTTTAAGCCTTCTGGAAATACAAAAATGTCAGATTTAAGTATCGAACCCGGTAATGGCCTTTAATCGCCTTAATTAGCGTTTTTAACGCATAATATGTTTTCAAATCATATTGGACATACCCGGGTTGATACCTACTGATATAAGAGGCAAATTATGATATTTTAACAGTAAGCAAAGGTTGATAAACTCAGACTTCAGTTTTGAGCTTTTCGGCTTATGTGAAATTACCAAAATACCCCTACGGGGCCTAGTTTGGTTAAAAATGATAAGTTTCACATACATGCTATAGCCTACTGTTAAAACTCATCAAATTGAGTATGTTTGCTGTTTACATCAGACCTTTAACTCAGTTAGACATTTAAACTCTTTTACAAACTTTAAAATGACCAAACTACCCCTACGGGGCATAGTTTGTGTTTAAATTAGTTTCGGGCATAACGAAAGACACCTTACTGATGTCACAACATATTTGAGACATAATTAACTTAGGAAACCTGTATATAGCTCTCATGACTACCTGTCACGCTTATTACGCGTACGGTTCGGTTTATGTAACAAGTTTACATAAACTAGCCGAAACGGGTCAAACCTTAACGGTTTTATCTCAAAATCCAGAATGTGAATAATAAACCCATATTAAACAAGTCTCCAAACTTGTCGGGTCTGAATCACATTCTATCCGGTCTTCGCTTAATCGTGCGTACGAACCGTATCTTGAAACTAGCCGGTCTAAGCTTAAGCTTAATAAAAGTCCCGTTAGAATTCTAATAGGTTATATTAAACCTTCGTTCCAGATTAGGAGAAACAGTAAAAGCTACGTGCATTCTGCTTATTGTGATTTATACTTGCATCAGGTAAATACTTTTAACTTATTTTCCCTATACGGGCTTGGGTTACGGTACATAGCGTACCGCTTGATCGGGCATCAAATCTCCACGCTTAGTGGGTAGTTGAATAATTTGATCGGCTCGTTTAAACAGTCTTGCTTACTTTACAGCCTTTGGGGGGTTAATGACCATGTCCCGGATATCCTTGGCATCATCTTACGAGATGGCCGCGACTTAAGCACGGGGTGTAGGCGTACACCCGTGTATAACTCATTATTGTGGTGTGTCCATTGATCTTTAACCCGGATACGTTCCGGGCTACTGAACGCATAAGTAACATGTAATTCGTTCACAAGATTATAATATTAACTAATTCTCCCAAGTTAAATAAAATGATTTATGCCACGTGCATCCAAACCAATTTTCAATCATTTTCCAAAATGAGTCAGTTGAATGTATTTACCAGTGTAAACTGACGTATTTTCCCAAAAAGACTGAATGCAGGTACTAAACGAAATTGGCTGGATTGTCTCCTAAGCATCAATAAAAGTCTCGCAAGCTTAGGATGCCAGAAGTCTGTTGAACCATTAAATGTTTTTAATTCGATCCTACTGTGGATAAACACCGGATATTGTGACTTTGATTACAATAAATAAATTCGGTTGTATCTTATTTTAATTTGCTTCCGCTGTGCATTATTATATTGTGTGGTTTGACTATTACGTTGCCAACCACGTCACGATACTCCCCCACCGGGCCCACCGGTGACACGTGGAAATCGGGGTGTGACAGGTTGGTATCAGAGCCAACACTGAGTGAATTAAACACTAGCCTTTTGTGTTTAATCTCAGTTACACAATTGCACGTATCTAAACCTTCGAGTCTAGACTTATAACATAGGACAAATTCTACCTTTTTCGGGTTTTTGTTTTGTCCTTTAAATTTTATATTTTGTTATTGTTATCTCATGCTTTATTGACAGGAATAACAAAGATGCCTCCGAGATTCTTGCGTACGCGAGGACGCGGAAAGGGGCCGGTAGCCGCCCCCAACGACCATGAAGCAGGGCCGTCTAATACACGAGCTCCAACTGCGACAGAAAGCGAGAATCCACGACGGAACAGGAGAAACCTGTTCGAACCAGCGAGACGATCTGTTTCGCACAACTCTAACCCTCCGGTCCACAATTCATATGGACCACACTCAGAAGACGAGCCCAACAATCCTCTGCCTTCATATATACCACTTCAGAGATCCCTATCTCATCATTCATATGGAGAACCTACACCTGTTTTTCGGGGACAGTTTAACCCGGTTGGGTTCATACCAGAGCCCGTGGGTTTTAACCCACTGGGTCCAGAGGACCACTTTTCAGGCGACCACGCTGATGATATGGACGAGGATACGGACCCCGTCATGCCGGCAAGTGGTACTCCAAACCATCCGATCGAAATCTCCGACGGATCGTCTTTTCACGGATCACCCTATGGTGGTCCAGACAGTTTCCAGGCCCTGTTCGATCAACACCAATGGTATTATACACCATCACACCACTCGTCGTCTCATGGGCAGCATCAGCAGCAGCAGTCTCAGCAGCAGCAGGAGCCACAGCCACAGCCGCATCATCAAGATTCATCCGAGGATCACCGATTTGTGGCAGTTACGCCACCACCTCCACCGCCACCGGTTCAACCAGCACCTCCTCAACCGCCAAGGCGTAGGAGAACCGGTGCACGCATGTCGGTACGACCGGGGGGCTTCAATTTCAGTTCCCCACAACAGTCAAGTGCTAGTCACTACCCGCCATACCAGGAGGACCCACAAATGGGTGGACCCTCCAACCCTGCTGTACTACAACCACCGCCGATGGGATTTGAAAACCCAATCCCGACATATGCGAGTGGCATGGGATACAACCCGTTTGAACCCCCAACGCATCATGACTATGGGTACGCGGAGGCTGATCCGTACATGGTAGCAGCAAACTACAGCACCCAAGGACCCTATGGAGACCCATGGGGGGTGAGTTACCCGACTCAGGGATACTCAATACCTCCTAGACCCATCATCCGGACTCAATCGCAGCCACCTAGATTCTCACCACCCGAACATGAAGAACTCTTGCAAAGGTTGAATCAAGTTGAACGGGTAGTTCATGAGGACCGCAGGGAGAGGCAGACATTCTTCCAAGGATTAGTAGGCTTAATCAAGGGGAAGAACAAAAAGGATCGTTGAATCCTCCCATCTTCTGTGTAAGCCCCCGCGTAGATGTTTTTGATTGTTAAGCCCCTATGTGGGTATGTGTGTTGTATGTTTGTATGAGCCCCTGCGTGGGCCTATCTTTCCATTTTCCGTTAACCCCTATGAGGGTATGATGTTTAGTTGTAAGGTCCCTGCGTGGGCCAGTTTGTTTACTTAAAACCCCTACGTGGGCAAGTACTTGTTTAAAACCCCTACGTGGGTAGGTTGTTGTTTGGAAAAGACCCGTTAAGGGCAATATGTAACCTATGTATAATTAATGGAATGTTATTTCTATGAATTTCATGATTGCCTTTTTGTGCATAAATAATTACAAATGAAATAAATAAATTGAAATCATTGCTTTTAAATTAATCTGCCTATGTAATTATTTAATTAAGGATCTTAAAGTGTGAAACCTAGCTTCGTGTCAATTATAAGACCGGGCCAAAATGGTAAGACCTGTTTAAAAAGATTCAAATCCCTGTTAACATCTTAAACCATGTTAACACACCTGGCAGAAGTGATTAGTTACAATCACATGTCATTTTATATATATAAGGATTCTTTAGAAGATTCCAACCCAATTTTATGATCTCTGAATCATGGGTTAAGATCATCAATTAAGATGATCCTATTTTACCATACGTTGGTAATATAATGCCTACGGGCCTTGCTCATTTCTACATGAGCCAAAGGACAGTTGTAGCTTTGACTCATTGTCTGAAAAAGGTAATAAAATATATTTAAACCTTAAAAGCCTTGATTCTCTAAAATCATAGCTTAAAATTTAAACTGTCCATGTGACTAAGCCTTATGTGCTAACATATATTGTTATTGTTTATAATTAGGATAAATTTTAACTGAAATCCTAAATTAATACGATTAATAAGTTAACCACATGTGGTCTCTGTTACCATGGTTAACGAGTTACCCTAAGGGGTAATTCCATAATAAACTCCCAAATAAAATATTGTTCTTGTTTTCTGCAACAGTTCAATTCAAATGGCTGACTCAAATGAGATAAATAGCCATCCGGTGGAGCCAAATGAGAACGCCCAGATTACGTTAACGGGTGCCGAATTAAAAGCGATCATAGATGGCGCTATTACGCAGGCTTTGGATAGACAGTATGAGGAATACAGTGGTACTCGAAGTAGGACCCACTCTGCATCGCATTCAAAGCCAAGGACACATTCTGAGGCTCATAACAAGCCTCCTCCCAAAAAGAATGGACCCAAGAAAGATGGTGATGACCGTCAGTCCACCAACCGTCAAAGTGACCCATCTCAGCATATAGTACTGCATCAAGAAACCCGTAACAAGGGTTGCTCCTACAAGTACTTCGTATCTTGCAAGCCCCGGGATTTTAATGGGGAGAAAGGAGCCGTCGATTGCATGACATGGCTCGACGAGATGGACACGGTGGTGGATATCAGCGGGTGCGCTGAAAGGGATATAGTTAAGTTTGTGTCACAGTCCTTCAAGGGTGAAGCACTGGCATGGTGGAGATCTCTGATGGAGGCCTCCGGAAAGATCCCGTTGTATAGCATGTCGTGGGATCAATTTATTGCCCTGATCAAGGAAAATTTCTGCCCTCAACATGAGGTGGAAAAGATAGAATCTGACTTTCTATCGTTGGTGATGAAGAACCTCGACTGCCAAGCTTACCTGACAAGCTTCAATACGCTGTCCCGGTTGGTTCCCTACCTGGTAACCCCGGAGCCAAAGAGAATCGCTCGCTTTATTGGTGGTTTAGAAACCGAGATCAAGGCAAGCGTAAAAGCTTCCCGGCCAGCTACCTTCAGGTCTTTAACTGACATTTCCTTATCCCTCACTCTGGTTGCGGTCCGGCAGAGATCGCAGAGGAATAAGGAGGCTGAGAAGAGGAAGCGGGAAGATAATGGTTCGCGAGGATCGAACAAGAAGCACCGTGGGAACGGTGATCAAAAGAAAGGATCTGAGTCGAGGAAAGACGGGCATCGCTCAGGTGAGAAGCCCACATGCAAAACTTGCAAGAAACAGCACTTTGGAAAGTGCAGACTGGAGTCGAACTCGCAGACTCAGTCAAAACCTTTTGCCTGTGGTATTTGCAAATCCACGGATCACAAAACCGTGGATTGCAAGAAGATAAAGGATGCAACGTGCTACCGTTGCAACGAAAAGGGGCACATCAAGACTAACTGCCCAAAATACAATAAGAAGCCTGAAGAGGCTAAGAAGACTAATGCCAGAGTCTTCAGAATGGATGCGAAAGAAGCTGTGAAAGACGATAATGTCATAACAGGTACCTTCCTTGTAAATGATGTCTTTGCAAGAGTACTTTTTGATTCAGGCGCAGATAAGTCTTTCGTAGATCATAAGTTTTGTAAATTGTTGAATTTACCTGTCAAAACCTTAAGCGTAAACTACGAGGTAGAGTTAGCAGATGGTACCATAGAAACCGTCTCTACTGTGTTAGATGGATGTGCTATATCCATTAAGAACCATTCTTTTCCTCTGTCTCTACTTCCGTTTAAGTTAGCCGGTTTTGACATAGTTCTGGGTATGGACTGGTTATCTCATAACCAGGCCCAAATCGTCTGTAACATGAAGCAAGTAGTGATAAAGACTCCGTCTGGTGAGTTACTTACCATTCGGGGGGATACCCAGTATGGACTACCTGAGCACGTGACTATGCTCAAGGCTTCCAAGTGTTTGAAGAAGGGGTGTGTCATCTACATGGCACAGGTGATTATTGATGAGCCCAAACCGAAGTTAGAAGACATCCCTGTCATCTCTGAATACCCAGAAGTGTTTCCGGAAGATCTACCTGGTTTACCACCAGATAGACAAGTTGAATTTAGGATCGATATCATCCCAGGAGCGGCACCAGTTGCTAGAGCACCATACAGATTGGCCCCCACAGAAATGAAGGAATTGCGGACGCAGCTAGATGAATTGCTGGCTAAGGGTTTCATTCGACCTAGTTCATCTCCTTGGGGAGCGCCAATCTTGTTTTTCAAGAAGAAGGATGGGTCGATGCGTCTGTGCATCGACTATCGCGAGCTTAATAAAGTCACGATCAAGAATAGATATCCATTGCCCAGGATCGACGATTTGTTCGATCAGCTTCAAGGGGCAAGTTACTTCTCAA
>JARYGA010056685.1:0-29238 GCA_030545235.1 Helianthus tuberosus
TTAATGCTTCATATTCTACTTCATTATTAGTGGCGGGAAACTCACATCTAATAGCCTCGGGTAATATGTCCCCCTGTGGCGATTATAGTAGTATACCCAAACCTACACCTTTCACATTAGATGCACCATCAGTATACAATGTCCAGGATTCTAAGGTTTCTCCTAATTGTTGAACTTCTAGGTCTACTTCATTTTGAATATCACTACTGAAATCAGCCACAAAATCAGCTAAAGCCTGAGACTTTATGGCATTTCTAGGCTCATATACTAGATCAAAGGCACTTAATTTCACTGACCACTTAGCCATCCTACCTGACATCTCGGGTTTCCTAAGCACATTTTTAACAGGATAGTTAGTTTTAACGTGAATCCTATGTGTTTCAAAATAATGTCTAAGTTTTGTTGACGCCATAACTAGGGCTAATATCAATTTCTCTAAGTGTGAGTATCTAGTTTCAGCATCTAATAAACTTTTGCTAACATAATAGACAGGATATTGCTGACCTTCATGATCCTTTACAAGGACAGCACTTACAGCATTTCCCGATACTACGAGGTATAGTGATAATGGTTCACCATTCTCAGGCTTCATCAATAGGGGTGCAGTTGAAAGATAATGCTTCAAATCCTGCAAGGCTGCTTCATGTTTCATTCCCCATTTGAACTTCTTATTCTTCTTCAGGATATCATAAAATTCCTTGCATTTTTTCGAGGATCTTGAAATAAATCTGTTTAATGCGGCTACTCGCCCTGTTAACCGTTAAACATCTTTCATATTTTAAGGTGACTTAATATCCAGAATAGCTTTAATCTGCTCCGGGCTTGCCTCTATCCCTCTTTTCGTCACCATGTATCCTAGAAATTTTCCTGCCCCCACTCCAAAATGGCATTTAGCAGGATTTAACTTCATGTTGTACTGGTCCAGGATATCAAATGCTCCCTTAATATCCTGGAGATAATCCTCAGCCTTCTTGGATTTTACTACCATATCATCGATGTACACCTCCATGGTGTCCCCCAGCTTATCTTTGAACATCATGTTCACCAGTCTTTGATATGTTGCACCTGCATTTTTCAAACCAAAAGGCATAGCAATGTAACAATAAATACCTGTTGGTGTCATGAAAGCAGTATCCTCCTGGTTAGAAGGTTCCATTTGGATCTGATGGAATCCTGAGGATGCATCCATGAAGGTTAACATCTCATGGCTGGCAGTAGCATCCACCATTGAGTTAATATGAGAAAGAGGAAATGGGTCTTTGGGACAAGCTTTATTCAAGTCTGTGTAATCTACACAAACTCTCCATTTCCCATTCTTCTTCTGCACCACCACTACATTTGCTAGCCATCTTGGAAACTTGACTTCTCTGATCATTTTGGATTTCAATAACCTCTCTACTTCTTCTTGAATAATCATATTTCGCTCCGGAGCAAATTTCCTTCTCTTTTGTTGGACAGGCTTGAACGACCTGTCAATACCGAGCTTATGTGTTATAATATCCTTGGATATTCCTGTCATATCCTCATGTTTCCATGCGAATGTTGACATCTTGCATTTCAAAAAGTTAGTCAATTGATCTTCAATATCCTTAGGGATATTGGTTCCTACGAGCACCGAGATATCCGGATTATCCTGATCCAGGATAATTTTCTTCACATCCTGTTCTAAAACCTCCATGATATCCTGGCCTCGCATCTTTAATTGCTATGTTGCATTAGGTTTTGTTGAGGGTTTCATTAAAGAAGAATAACACTCCTTCACCTCCTGTTGATCACTTTCCACCTTGACAACTCCCCAAGGGGTAGGGATCTTGATGCATTGATGGTAAGTTGACGGAACAGCTTTCATATCATGGATCCAAGGCCTGCCTAATATAATATTATAGCAGGATAAAGAGTCTATGACACAAAAGCGTTGCATTGAGTTGACCCCTTGAATATACACGGGTAACTTTATCTCTCCTACGGTATTCCTAGCTTCTCTACTGAAACCAACGAGCCCAGTGGACTTCGAAGTAATATCCATCGGGGATACATTTATCCTCTTCAATGTTTCCAACTGAATTATGTTGACTGAGCTGCCAGTATCCACTAATATCCTGCGCACAAAATGGTTAGCAACATATAACGTTATAATTAAAGCATAATGATGAGGATCCTGGACAGTATCCCTGTCATCATTATCGAACGTGTCTTTTCGCCGCAGAATATGATGTGCCGCAGATGTCAGATCCTCCTGAAATAAAGTTAATTATTTTTGCATCCGCATGAGGTGATGCTGCCCGTTCAGGATCCTTCTCAGGATCCTGACCCTTATTCTTCTTTCTTCCTAAGAGGTCCTTCAGATATCCCTTGCTTAAGAGATAGCTTATTTCTTTCCTTAAAGCGATGCAATCCTCGATAATATGTCTGAAATCCTCATGGAAAGCACACCATTTGGACTTGTCCTTCCAATTAGCCTTTTGTTGATTTTTCCGGGGCCATCTTGCTTTGCCTCCTAAACCCTGCATTGCATACATTAGTTCAGTTATATTAACGGAAAAACAATATTCAGACAACTCAGGATACTCCTCAGGATCCTCATCTTCAACAGCATTCACTTTCTTGCTGTCATTTCTGCCATATGGTTTTGAGCGATATGGTTTATACGAGGATTCTGATTTCATGTTGGTCGGCTCGTAGGTTGTGGACGAATTCATCCTCTCTTGCATCTTTTTGTCATCCTCCAGCCGAATGTATCTTAAAGCCCTGTTACGAGCTTCGTCCAGATTCCTGCAGGTATTCATTACAAGATCCTGATAAAACTGAGAATCTTTTTTGTAATCCTATCTTAAAAGCCTGCACAGCTGTTGCAACATCAAGATGCGGGATATCCAAGGATTCCCGACTAAACTTGTTCACATAATCCCTCAAGGATTCCTGAGGTCCTTGAGTTATCATGTAAAGATCGCTGGTTAGTTTCTCAAAACTCCGGCTGCAAGAAAATTGACTATTAAATAAATTAACTAAATGAGCAAATGAAGTAATTGAGTGAGGAGGAACGTTCAAGAGCCATTTTAAGGCTGATCCTATTAAGATAGAACCAAAACCCTTGCACAGGCATGCTTCTTTGAGATCTGGAGGGATAGGGTTGATTTCCATCCTTTCCCTATACTGGGCAATATGCTCCTCAGGATCTGTAGTTCCATCATAGAGTTTCATGTTGGGGGTTTGAAATCTTTTTGGGATTTCAGCATCACAAATAGGATATGCAAACCGTGATATCCTGTGGCTGTCCTGGGACATTTCTGGAATTGGCTGGACCACCCCAGGCGCACTGGATATCATGTCTTTCAGTTTTTGAAGCTCCCTGGAAAATGCCGATGTCATACCTGCATCCTGCAAAGATCCAACACCATTAGTAGCAAGAGCATTATTATTATTAGATACATTACCAGTTTGGGGATTCTGGCCATATCCTGAAGCATATCCTGAGTTTCTCACAGTTGATATTCTTACTGAAGAGGGTATCTCAGGAGTATGATTCTGGGAATGGCTAGGCACAATATTCCCCCGGTTATCCTCAGTATAAACTGCAGAACTGAAGTTCAAAGCTCAGGGTTGCAAGGGAGTGACAGTATCTTCAGCAGGCCTACTTGGGCCGGATTTCAAGAGTTGTATCACTCTCATCAGCATCTGATTAGTTTCCTGCTGCTGCCTCATCTGTTCCTGTACACTACCAAACAAATTTATAATTTCTTCGTTAGAAGCCAAAACAGGACCAGATCCCTGGATATTGCGAGCGGGGATAACATCCCGAGCCACATGACTTTCAGTTCCCTGTGAAGAGTCTTGCATTCTCGGAGGAGGTGGTGGAAGCACCGAACCAATTGTTGCAGAGGTTGTAGCAGACACGGTGGAAGAGCTCATGTTTGATCTCGAGGCCATTAAAAATAGTGTAGCAAAAAGTTTTGAAAATAGAAAACCAAATAATGATTTTGCAAAGGCTTTTAGTAGAAATAGCACCACTTGCCCCACGGTGGGCGCCAAATTGTTTTGGTCAAAAATTACCGAAGCAATTAAGTGATCAAATTAGTTAAGTGAGGTAGTGTGCTAGAAACGTGTGTTGAAAATATGCTACTTAAGTTATTTGCAAAAACAGTTTCAGGATACGGCTCAGGATATAGAGCTATATCTATGATCAAACAATGAGCGAAAATGTAAATGGTGACACAGGATGTACGAGGAAAGCCCTTGATCAATCTAGATCGCCGGCACAAAACATCGGGAGCTGACAATCGCAGCTGCCTTGTTCTTCTGTTACTTCAAATATCAGGATACAGTGCAGGATATGATGCGGATCAACTAGGTGTTACAATGTAATTCGAGTACAAGTGTTTGTGTGTAGTGATTGTTTGCAACAGGAGAGAAAAAGTGTGCGAAAGAGTGTGTGCCTTAATCTGATCCGATCAATATATTTATAGTAAAAGGAAACTAACTAAATATCCTATTATTCCGGGATTCAGTGGATATTCCCCATATGAACGTTGCAGTCCTGGTCTTACGGCTTCAACGTCTCCAAACTAACTGATTTGCCGGAGTCTCGAGGAGAAGAAGTCCACCTGACCGTTAGAGACTTGTTACAATAATCTGCACATGAGCCAATTGGTTACTACCAGGATATCGTATCAGGATGTTACCAATATCCTGATCCGGTATCCTGATCACAAATAAACAATCAAAACCAGAATATTAGTCAGGATATATAAGCAGAAATTCACCCATAACAGTTGTGATGCCAGTTTGGTAGAAACATAATCTAAGACCAAAAAATCCACCGGATAGTCGAAGTATCCCAACCGAATCATGACATTCCTAACCACTCCTCACGGACGTCTCCAACTCTCATCCGCCAAGCTCACCATGGTGTCTATATCTTCAAGCAGACCAAAATCATACATGTCATATAGATCACCTGGTAACAACACACTCATGCTCGCCCCGTAGTCCAACAATGCGTGAGGGATTTTTAATTTTCCTATACGGATAGGCACGATTGGTGCTCCATGTTCTTTATCATTCTCACCATCGGCGTCCTTCCCTATACCTGTATTTATTTGACACGAAGAGGTTAGAAAATTTTCATTAAATTCGGTATTAAGAACGGTGCTTACCACATTGATATTAACGCTTTTTATGTTCTTGGGATTTGTCACCGTGCCACTCGGTAGCTGGCCTTTTGCTTTCTTCAATATCGCCACTTCACTCGCAAGTTGACCCATTTGAGTGGTCAATGATTGTATAGCTTTATCACGGATTTCATCTTTTTACATACGAACCTCATCAAGCTGATTTCTTCGTTCCATCTCCATTTGCATCGCTTTCAACATCTCCATGGCCTCATTTCCGCCAGAGGAACCTTGACCCAAAAACCCACTTTGTTCATTACCCAGTTGTTGGAATTGCCCTTGAAAACCTTGATTATTAAATTGTTGGCGAGGAACATAATTTTCTTGGTTTCCTTGAAAGTTCGGGTTTAGTTGATTTGACGGGTTCCCATATCTAAAATTCGGGTGGTTTCGTAACCCGGGGTGGTATGTATTTGAATTCATGTTGTAATTTCTACCACCCCCACCTTGACCTTCAATAGCATTCACTTCTTCATATTGCCCTTCCACTCCTTGGCAATTTTCAGCCGCATGCCCCAATTCATTGCAAAGTGCACAAACATCATAGATTTGGTTACTTGTTTGCACATTTGCATTTTCCACCGCATGCACTTGGGTTCTAGTAATGGCCGGTCATGCCCTCCTTGAAGACTGAGCTTTTCTTTTTGATGTGACCGCAATTTGTTCCAAGAATTGCCAATCATCTTGCCCATAATTTGTTCCAAAAGTTCAATTTGTGATAGACATTAAGTCACGAGCATCTTCGGAACATAACCCCTCATGAAATGCATTCATCAACTCCCATAGCTCTATCCCATGATGAGGGCAGCTTTGTCACGGATTTCATCTTTTTACATACGAACCTCATCAAGCTGATTTCTTCATTCCATCTCCATTTGCATCGCTTTCAACATCTCCATGACCTCATTTCCACCAGAGGAACCTTGACCCGAAAACCCACTTTGTTCATTACCCAGTTGTTGGAATTGCCCTTGAAAACCTTGATTATTAAATTGTTGGCGAGGAACATAATTTCCTTGGTTTCCTTGAAAGTTCGGGTTTAGTTGATTTGATGGGTTCCCATATGTAAAATTCAGGTGGTTTCGTAACCTGGGGTGGTATGTATTTGAATTCATGTTGTAATTTCTACCACCCCCACCTTGACCTTCAATAGCATTCACTTCTTTATATTGCCCTTCCACTCCTTGGCAATTTTCAGCCGCATGTCCCAATTCATTGCAAAGTGCACAAACATCATAGATTTGGTTACTTATTTGCACATTTGCATTTTCCGCCGCGTGCACTTGGGTTCTAGTAATGGCCGGTCATGCCCTCCTTGAAGACTGAGCTTTTCTTTTTGATGTGACCGCAATTTGTTCCAAGAATTGCCAATCATCTTGCCCATAATTTGTTCCAAAAGTTCCATTTGTGATAGACATTAAGTCACGAGCATCTTCAGAACATAACCCCTCATGAAATGCTTTCATCAACTCCCATAGCTCTATCCCATGATGAGGGCAGCTTTGTCACGGATTTCATCTTTTCGCATACGAACCTCATCAAGCTGATTTCTTCATTCCATCTCCATTTGCATCGCTTTCAACATCTCCATGACCTCATTTCCACCAGAGGAACCTTGACCCGAAAACCCACTTTGTTCATTACCCAGTTGTTGGAATTGCCCTTGAAAACCTTGATTATTAAATTGTTGGCGAGGAACATAATTTCCTTGGTTTCCTTGAAAGTTCGGGTTTAGTTGATTTGATGGGTTCCCATATCTAAAATTCGAGTGGTTTCGTAACCTGGGGTGGTATGTATTTGAATTCATGTTGTAATTTCTACCACCCCCACCTTGACCTTCAATAGCATTCACTTCTTTATATTGCCCTTCCACTCCTTGGCAATTTTCAGCCGCATGCCCCAATTCATTGCAAAGTGCACAAACATCATAGATTTGGTTACTTGTTTGCACATTTGCATTTTCCGCCGCGTGCACTTGGGTTCTAGTAATGGCCAGTCATGCCCTCCTTGAAGACTGAGCTTTTCTTTTTGATGTGACCGCAATTTGTTCCAAGAATTGCCAATCATCTTGCCCATAATTTGTTCCAAAAGTTCCATTTGTGATAGACATTAAGTCACGAGCATCTTCAGAACATAACCCCTCATGAAATGCATTCATCAACTCCCATAGCTCTATCCCATGATGAGGGAAATTCTTTAGGGGTGCCTTATTTCCACATACCCTATATCTTATTTTCACATCCCCTATTGTATACGGGCCGTATACAATTATACGGCTCGTATAGAATGTTTTTTAATAGGAAAATGCGCATGGAATGTTTTTTTTGTTTTATTATATACGGCCCGTATACAGTTATACGAGTCGTATACATGTGTATACGATTTGTAAAACGTATACGGCTCAATTGATTTATTTTTGTGGGTTTTTGATGTTACCACATGTATACGGGCCGTATAACTATATACGGGCCGTATATATTGGCGTTTTTTCAAGTAGCACGTTTTATTCCCGTAAAAACACAATCATTCTAGGGTTTCTAAACTCTTCATCACCTTTAACAATGTCGATAAACGTTGATCGGAATATGCCGCTTAAATCGGAGCACAGGTAGAGTAACGTTACCGATCAGTCCGTTGATGAAAACCTTAGCGATCGCAGAGATCTTCGTGTTGGTTATTTATCGATTCCGAGTAACTAGCAGAAGAACCTGACACAAACAAGTTCTCCACAGTTTGTTATTCAGATCTCTGTTCGGTCATCTTTCCAAACTACAACACACGATACTTTTAATAAGCTGTCATAGTTGTCAAATTCGATTTCAACAAATCTTTTCATTTTCCTTCAATTTCTAAAACATTCTCTGTTACATGAAGACGTGTCGGGTTCTTCTACTAGTGGTATTTTACTGAAGTATTGAAGATTGAATGTGCGAAATACAAACCGCAACCGTTTTTTACGACGGAAACGGTGGCTATGCGAAATGTTTAAATCTCAGTTGAGGCGGGCATTGTTTAAATCTGAATATAACTAGATGTTACGTGTATCAGCGTTGTTTATCACCCTGTGTGAGCATTGGAAACCCGACAAATAGTCTTGACAACTGTGACATTTTATCTATCTATGTGTGTCACATCCATCCTGTTATAGCAATCGATATGATTAATTTTCACAGATTTTTTTCTAATTAGCGTTGTTAACTAACAAAAGAATGCATACACAAATATTTCTAGTGGACGAAGCAAAGAGACCGTTGTGTATCTGAATCAGGTTCTCAAACAAACACTACCAAAGATGGGTTGGTGATAAATACCGGAGCTGTTATCTCGGTTGTTCAGTACTCTCCTATATCAACTTGAACGGTTGATGGTTACAAGGATCGTTCTAATAGATTAAAGAGAATAAACCATTTTTTTTACCAATTTTCACTCCAGTAGTTGAAACTTGAGCGCAGGAATCAATTCAAAACCCTCACCCTCAAAATCAACCAGAAACCAAAGGAAAAAAGGGCTGATAATGGCTGATGGTTCTTCGTTGAGGAAACCAAACGTAGACGGAGATGATAGGCCTGGTAACCGGAAGAGAAATCAATTGTATTTTTTTAGTTGCTTCTCTTGTTAAGTTTCTGAACCAACCGAAATCCACAAATTCCAACAGTTTCTTCATAGATTTCGTCCGGTTTCCAAACTCTTTCACACAAAGTTAATATTCATTGTGGTGGATGCAAGCATAAAGTTAGAAAAATACTCAACAAGATTGAAGGGTACACAACTGAAGGTTCAGTGCACGAACAGTTTCTTACGAACGATATGTATCAGGAAGCTCAACTTGAACGGACGATATGTATCAACAACTTGTGAGTGGAAGCTCTAATAGATTAAAGACAAGGATCGTTCTCAAGACAAGGATCGTTCTAATAGATTAAAGAGAATAACCCCTTTTTTACCATTTTTTACCCATAGTATACGAGCCGTATAATAATATACGGCCCGTATACAACCATCGTATACATTGTATACGATCGGTAAAAAAAAATTTTACCAATGGTATACAGCCGTATAAACCGTATACGACTCGTATACATATGGTAAAAAATGGTAAAAACCTCTTTAATCTATTAGAACGATCCAATAAATGAAGAACAAAGCCTATTTTCAAAACGCAGGTTCATACAGTGCTGTAATAGGTTGTGGTTCAGCCAAAATGACATCTAGCATTACTAACGGTTCAAGTAAGTGTCTAAAATTTTGAAAATTAAGGTTTACCTTGTTAGTTTCTCAAACACTACTAAACATCTGCTTTCTGAATCTGAATCAGCATGTTAACTTTTTAGTTGCTTATCTTGTTAAGTTTCTGACCCAACCGAAATCCACAAATTCTGTCACTTTGTGTATTGATGAAGCTGACAAACACATTGGTATTTTCTCAAAATGTGCAAACTTGAAGAATCTCACATTAAAGGAGTTTGCAACAACGGGATCAGATGGTTTGAGTATCTTTCATCCTCGTTTGGCTAATCTCACACTTGAAAATGACAACTTTGTGAGGGCCGTATATTGTTATTTCTGTTGTTCAGTACTTCCGAGATCTGACCGAACCGAAATCCACAATTCTTTTACTCATAAACCCTTGAATCCCAACGGTTCATTTGTAACCGTAAGGATGATGCAAATTTGTACGTAAAGATCTCTACACAAACTCTTCTACATCTTTTAACCAGTTGTCCATCACTTAAGACCTTGAAAAGATTTGTTGAAATCGAAGCATTCACGAACCACAACGGACTCAGACTCATGTTCAAGTAAGTGTCTAAAAATCTGAAAATTCAGGTTTACCTTGTTAATTTCTCAAAACAAAGTCTCGTTTCTTCATCTTCATCTTCAAGAACAATGATGAACAGATGATGTCAGATAATACTTCATTTGTCGAGAAACCATTATCTTGTGATACATGAACATTGTATTCTTGTCTTTCAGAAGAGTTTGTATTGAACCAAGAATACTTCAAACATTCTATACCTTGCAACGTATAGAGGTGCAAGAGAATGGCGAGTTATTTTCAGTTATTTCTGTTGATCCACAAATTCCATTGTTTAAACCAGGATCAGGTTCTCAAGACAAGGATCGTTCTAATAGATTAAAGAGAATAAACCATTTTTTACCATTTTTTTCCCATAGTATACGAGCCGTATCAGAATATACGGCCCGTATACAATCATCGTATACATTGTATACGATCGGTAAATTTGTTTTTTACCGAGAGTATACGGCCGTATAAACGGTATACGGCCCGTATACATATGGTAAAAAATGATAAAAAATTTCTTTCTTTCCTTTTTTAGTTGCTTCTCTTGTTAAGTTTCTGAACCAACCGAAATCCACAAGGGTTGTATCGGAATCAGGCGTTGGAAGGATTGTAGTAGCAGGACATTGGTACCACTGTGAAAATTGCATCAGGAGGGGAGAGAGTCTGATACAATAAGGATGTTGGGAATTAAACGCATGTACGTGACAAAATAAGGATGTTCGCATAAACATATATTCGTTTCATAACCTCCTCCTATAAATCAACCACAACTGACAAAGAGCCTGTATTAGAAGCCATCCTATGTCTTTTACCAACCGAAGAGGCAGCTGACAAAGAGCCTGTATTAGAAGCCATCCTATGTCTTTTACCAACCGAAGAGGCAGCAGAAGACGTGTCGGGTTCTTCCAACATTCACGAACCACAATGGACTCAGACTCATACTACTCACCCTCCCCTGAGGAAAAGTTTTCTGACCCAACCGAATTCCACAAATTCTGTCACTTTATGTATTGACAAAGCTGACCCCACATTGGTATTTTCTCAAAATATGCAAACTTGAAGAATCTCACATTAAAGGAGTTTACAACAACGGGATCAGATGGTTTGAGTATCTTTCATCCTCGTTTGGCTAATCTCACACTTGATAGTGAAAAACATCAACAACCGTTTTTTCTTTTCCTTCAATTTCGAGAACATTCTCCCTGTGTATGTGCTTGTGCTGTAGAAACCGGTGATGAATTTGTATACACAACTGAACATTAATTGATATTGTTTTAGACAACAACAGATAATGAACGGATTGTTGGTGGATAACGCAAACAAGTTCTCCACAGTTTGTTATTCAGATCTCTATTCGGTCATCTTTCCAAACTACAACACACGATAAGTTTAAACTTTATAGTGTGTGATTTGACCAGGAAATGATTGGAGGTGAAGGTTCAGTGCACGAAAAGTTTCTTACGAAATGTACGTGACAAAACAAATATGTTGGGAATTAAACGCATGTCCGTAATCCCGCGTTAATAGCTTCCGTTTTATTCAGACTCCTTACAACTCTCATCAAATGTCTCACCCTTCCTTTTATTCTATAAATATTAAATAAAGAATAACACCATGCCCGTAATCCCGCGTTGATAGCTTCCGTTTTATTACAGTCATACGACACGTTTTCTTCTTCTTCAATCTTTGTTACTTGTTGATGTTTTATTTTTTTCTACTTTTAGAAAGTTTTGAGCACCTCACAACTCTAAAATACTTGAAAAATCAAATTTTCGTTCCATACTGACCGTATAACAGTATACGGCCCGTATACACGTTCGTATACATTGTATACGACCAGGCAAACTTATTTACACATGGGGCACAGACTTTGTCAGTTGTTTTTATTCTATACGGGCCGTATAACAGTATACGTCCCGTATACACCATGTGTAAATAAGTTTTCCCATGTGTTAATATTAGGACCCATTCTTTATCATCATATTAAACCTCTCGAATGCTTCATGAAACATTTCACCCGATTGTTGTTGAAAACTTCTCAAACTCCTTCTAGCATCATTTGTCTTTTGGGCGGTAAAGAATTCGTCCAAGAAGATTTGTTGCATTTATGCCCATGTATAGATAGATGCCGAAGGTAAGGTATAAAACCACTTTTTCGCCTTGTCTTCTAAGGAAAATTGGAATAGCACCAATTTAACATCATCGGCTGAGAACCCTTGACCCCCAATAGTGTTACAAATCGAATCATAAGCCTCCAAATAAAAATAAGGCTCCTCCGTTGCTAGACCTTTATACTTTGGAAAACTTTGTAACAAATTCGTTCGAACTTCAAACGTCCTCCCTTGATCATTTTGAGGGATAACTATTGGTGATGGATTATGAGTGATCACCGGTCTAAAATGTGCTTCTATGCCTCTCGGGTGTTCTCGAATATCTCTTCTTGGTACACCCAACCGAACTCTTGGACGTATAGGATCCATTGGTCTTTGAACTTGCATTCGTGGAGGCCCAAATTGTTGTAAAGGTGGTTGAAATCTCGGCCCCACATGAGGTTGTTGAACTTGTCTTTGCACCGGTGGACCTTGTGGTGGCAATTGTTGAGGTATCATTTGTTGTTGAGGAATCCTACCAACACTTGGCATTCTTTGATTTTGACCTTGAACATAGGTATACTCCCCTTGATCTCCATAACCTCCATACATGTATCCTTCTTCATCATATCCCCCAAAGTTGTCATCATACCCATCATCGAACCCATCTTGTCTTACTCCCGAAGTATGTTAAAATTGCACTCCCGGTTGAAATGGAGTAGAATGAATAATAGTTGGACCAGTTTGGTATAAATTAGGTGGTGGTATTTGTGATGATGATGGTTGGCCGGATGTTGGGAAAAATGTTGAATAAGCTGGAATGGCGGATGATGTAGGATTGTAGCTATAAGAATACCCAGGTTGTGTGTTCTTGGGTAAGGTAGTGTTGGTTGGTTTGATTTCTGATGTGGTTATAGGAATGGTAGTATTTGGTGAAGGTTGTATTGAAGACGGTGTAAAGGGTGGTGTAGGTTGACCCGTAGTGGGTGGTGGTGGTGGTGGTGGTTCCATGTATCTGATTGGTGTAACTGGTGTAGTAGGTGTTGTTGGTGAACCACTGATTTTGTTTTCTCGTAGCAAAATTCGGTTTCTTCTCAAAGTCCGTTCAATTTCTGGATCAAATGCCAATGGTGATAGCTTGTGAGAGCTCCTAGTATGCATGCACCTGTAAATACCTGCACACTAACACACCCAGCGTAAACCAGAAAAATAACAAACCTAAAAAGATAAAAAAATAACACACGTTGCGCACTACTCCCCGGAAACGGCGCCAAAATTTGACGTGATGTCGTGGTCACAATCAAATTTAATCCAATTACTACTAAATAGCTAGCGGTAAGTGGGTATCGAACACATGGAGTTTGTGGAATATGTGTTATTCAAAAGTGTATCTAAGTTAACTAAGATAAGCTAATTGCAAGAAAAGTAACTTTCAATATTTGGATTGTTTGTTTCTAAAAACTAAAATTAACTAATTAAATTGCAAAAGAAAAGTTTGGTTTGTAAACAGTAGAGGAACAAATGACCATCCTAAGTCTCCGGTTTACTTTGACATTCATGTTAAAATTCACTAGAAAGAACCACATAGACATGGTTCGTGTGTTGTTACTTGTTGTGATGAAAGGGAACTAAGTACTCGGATTAGAAGTATGCGAGGTTGTTACCCGATGACCAATTAATCAATACCCAATCCTAATCCCGCCCATGATATCTCGATTGCCAACGGCACCAAGAACATATGGTTTAGACTAAGATTAACATACAAATTAACAATTTACGAACAAGCAAACAACACACCATAATAAACAACCAAAAGTTGCAAGTCTATTATTCTAGAAATAAGAATCAAAACACAAATGTCTTAGACAAACCTTCAACCTAGGATGATCACCATAAGTTTAGCCACTCATGACTTGGACAATCATCATCACATTCATATCGATGTTCATAGGAATTAAACACACTAACAAGATGTTTAGAAATTGTTTCAAGCTCTCAAGAACACCAAAAATTCGCCTCTAGACTGCTGGTAACCGAATGGGATTGATTAGACTTCAAGAGACGCCATAAAAAGTCATGAAAATGGGCAGTTACAAGTTTCACGCAGCACTGCGCCGTAACCTACGGCACCCGCCGTAGGCTACGGTGGCAATCAAAACACTACGGCACCCTTAAACTAGGCTACGGCAGACCAGAAAACACAGTGAGTGCCATAACCTACGGCCAGAGCCGTAGGCTACGGCGGCGCCAGGTTTTGTTTTCTTGTTTTCTTCATAACTTTCTCATTTCAACTCCGTTTTCTTCGTCGTTTTCGCCTACATTCTCGTAGTTTCCTCCTCTATCATGTTATCTTCTTAATTCTTCAATTCCAAAATTTTATTTGTTTCATTTATTTTCCGTCTTTAAATCTCCAATCCAGTCGTGTCTATTCGAAGCTTTATTTCCACACTTTTACGCCCCAAATGTACCTGGAACACAAGCAACCGTAGTTATCTAATTCAAGATAAATACATGGATAAATGCGGGGTTAAATTATAATTTATAACCATTAAGGGTTGTCCTACAGACAACCCGTCAATTAGCCACAATAAACAAAACTCAACAAAATTTACTGGGCACTACCGTAAGCTACGGTAGCCACCGTAAGCTACGGTAGCCACCGTAAGCTACGGTAGCCTCTGGGCATTATTGGGCTGCCGTAAGGCATTAAAGAACCAAAGAAACTAACTCATTCAGTACCGTAAGCTACGGTAGCTACCGTAGCTTACGGTAGCTCTCTCGCACCCCGCGTAAGACCAGGCCTATCTTTCGCGGCCCGCCAGGGACTCAATCTGCAACATGATCTTTGTTGTTTTGCCGTTTTGACCCGTTTGTTCCATTTTGCTTACTTTAAACATCAAAACATATCACGGGACATCCTAAAATTACTAGTGAAGCTTATAATTTCCTGTCTTCAAACTATTAACATTTTCATAGCATGATTTGTAACGAATATACATCATTAGGTACATAATCATGCATATATATGTTTATTCAACGTTTTAACTAACTTTACCCATTAGTTCATTCTACCCAAAACCATACGGACGGGATATTACTTCGTAATAAGATGACCCATTCACGGGTTCCTTATTTTCAACACTCACGCTCCCATTACCGGTTTGCGTGTTTAATACATCACTACCCGTCACCCGGGCTTAAAGTCTACGAATAAGGTACTCCCGTTACCCGGTTTGTACCTTCTATTACTAACCCGTTTGGTTTGCCCTTATGAAGTTCTTCATTCAAGCAAACCAAACCACTAAAATCTCATGTTCTAATATACCAAATATTAGCAATAACAAAAGACTAAATAACAATATTAACGAAGCGTTTAGCCACGTACCTTATTGCTTTTCCTTCAACTTTGCGTTTGCCCCGGCTTGACTCCCCGAAGCTTCACCCGAGTTGCCTATAACGTGCAACCCAATTGTTAACACTTTCTTTTCTCAATTTTTTTACAATATGCACATTTGTTCCATATTTCATTCACAAATTCACATTTACCTCATATGGTGAATTGTTAAAATCGGATTTTCTTTTAAGCGTTTTATCAAACACTTTATGTGCATAATTTACGATTTGTCATATCATTCTTGTTCTTGAAGTTTTATAACCACCAGAACTCCTACTTAACAAGTAGACATGTTTACCATAACCTTTTTATATCAAATTTCTGATTATCATTTGTTCAACATTATTATTAACCTTCCAGATTTCATGAGTTCGATTTACACATCAAATACCCATTTGTTCATACTTGTGCATTCAACCAAATACCTAGTCATGGCAATTATTCTACTTATGTTTATCAAAACTTTGCTTAGAATCATGTAGATTACACTATCTTTAACATAATTTCAGCGGATTTCTACTCAAATTATGCGTCATAGATTTCATCAAGAACTCAATACACAAATATACATCAAATTCCCAACATACCTTATCAAGAGAGGATGTTATAGACTCTAATTCAGCAACATGCAATCAGAATCTTTTTATTTAAGGGCTGAATTTGATGGATAAGATCAAGAACTAGGGTTTGGTCCCTGTTTTCTTTCCTCTGGTCGCACACACCCACACGCACGTATGTTTGTGTGTGGTTTTGATTTAATTAATTTTAATAAAACCAAGTTTTCCATTTTTGCTAAATCAGTCCCTCAAGTTTTCTTTATTAGACTAATATTCATTAAACTATCATCTTTTTTTTATACTTGTAATATATAGTATTTTAGCTATTAAATATTTTTGGGGTGTTACAACCAAGCTTTCAACTTTCAATGTTGAAAGACTTGTTTTGAGCTAGGTGTGAACCATGAAAGCCTTGACTTTCCAATTGTGTTCCACTACCTCACTTTATTATTATTAGCTTAGCTTCATACCACGCATCTAGCTAGCTCACTTGGTTGTTTTAGATTTAGCAGATTATGTACTTTCATTTCTAGTCTATATTCATGACCAACCGAAATCATTAACTAAGTTGATGATGTTGTGCCCCGGTGAATCATATAATGAGGTTTTGATGGATGAAAATCATCATACCTCCTTGCATGGTCATATTCATGGTTCCTTATTTTATATTCGTTATTATATATGTATCATTCGCTATATACCAAGTCTGAACCAATACTCGAATCTGCAACTCACACACCTCCGTTTTTTGGTGTTCCAAGACTCAAGACTCATCAAACTCACTTCCGTGGACTCTCTACGCAAATCGTGAGTATACATGACCCTCTTTTCATTTTCACACTTTTGGGTGCAATATATATAATATATATTACCATATTTAAACTCACACATACGCAAATACATTATTCATACAAACGAATCCATTATACATGCTTTATACGTTTATACTTTAGGAATACATGCATGCTAGAGGCCATTCTTGCACTATACTTTGTCATTAACTTCGTACAAGCCTACCTTAACATGTATAGCGCTATAGGAGTAGCACACCGCTCGTTGATGGATCTATGTTAAGTAATACAATCATACAAAGGGTCTTCTTGTTGCGTCGATAAGATTACACTAGTGGAATCTTCGGGTTGACACGTATGTGATGCATGCTAGTTCATGTTATGTTTATGCCTTAGTATACATTTTTTTCTATGTGGATCTCGTTAAAGTCTTTTATAGTTATGCTAGTACACCAAACTTGTATGCTCACCAATGAATTTTGTGTTGACATGTTACTTTAATATATATATTGCAGCAGCATGATGATGATGCATTGAGAAGAAATCTAGTAGGATGGACTAGAAACGCACTTTAGTTTAAATTATGTTTTGTTGTTTTAATTGTTATGTTGATGTTATTTTCTTCCAAACAATGTATTCGAATTTGTTGAAATGAAATGAAAATCGTTATATAAATTGTTGTCACAAACTAGTGGTTATGAAGTTTCGAGCAATCTCGTTTTCGACTCACTCTGATGTTTCCGTCATCAGTTGGGGTGTGACAGGTCCTTAATTAGGAGTTTTAATACCTTTGAAGATCCCGGTTTCCCCAGCCTTCATGAAAATATAAGAGAAAGCTTCCATAACTATTAAAATAGATAAGGCGAAAGAGGATCTCCTTGCCTAATCCCTTTGTAGCATTTGAACTAATAAATAGGTGACCAATTAACCAAAACAGAAGACCTAGCCGAAGCCAAGACCCTATAAACCCAATTACACCAAAGTAATGGAAAACCCATTTGTTTCATCGTATCAATAAGAAACATCTAGTTAACATTGTCATATACCTTTTCAAAATCAATTTTGAAGGGGAAAGCCTTTTTATTTTTTACCTTTTTAAGCCACGATGTCACTTTGTTAAGCACAAAAGGGCTATCAAGAATGTACCTTCCTTTTAAGAATGGCGTTTGGTTTTCCGAGATAACCGAACCAATTACCTTCTTGAGCCGATTAGCAAGGATTTTCGAGATCATTTTGCTAATCACCCCAATAATGTTAATTCGCCAATAATCTTTCAACCCCATAGAATCCTTGTTCTTCAGGATGAGAGTGATGAACATGAGCTACAACCATTAGAAATTATTCCCTTGATATAAAAAGAGAATAAAAGGTTTCTAAAATCTTGCTCGAACACGTTCCAAAACCTTTTGATAAACCTAAAATTAAAACCGTCTGGTCACGGCACCCTGTCAGCCCCATTCGAAAACCACATTTTTTATTTCTTTGTCACAAAACGGGACAGTAAGAGCTTGTGCATCTCCATCCGATAATTTTCTAATATTGTGGCATGTTAGCTTCGGTCTCGTTCTGCTTTTTTCTTCAAAACCATTTTTAAAGAACCTCGTCACCTTTTTTTAACCAGATTAGGCTTGGTTACCCACTCTCCCTCTAACACTAAACCCGGAATATTATTGCTAGCCCTCCTACTGTTAATATACCCATGGAAAAATGTGGTATTTTCATCCCCTTCCATAGCCGATCTTACCCTGGCCCTTTGTTTGAGGTCTTTCCTCTTGTGATTTTCCAACTCTCTTAAACCTTTCAAACACTCACTTTTTGACCACACTTCCTCTTCCAATAAATCTTTTATCTTTGTCATCTCTTCTAATTTCTCGAGATCTTCTCTTAAAATCATCTCAGATTCGTCTTCCTTAGATAAAACCTCTTTTTTCCATTTCTTAAGATTATCCCGAATATATTTAAATTTATCGATTAAAACCGTGTCCGCCTCCCCAAAACCTTCAAATTTTCACCGCCTTAACCACTACCCCTTCAAAATCCCCTCTATCCACACATTTTCTTAGGTAATTGATTTTTAAGAAAACAAACACAGAATATGACTCTTTATTTAACTTTGGAGGTATTTTTGTTTAGGGTAAATTACACTTTATGTCCTTTATGTTTGTAGCGGTTGCAATGGATAGCCTTTAACTTCAATAATTACAGTCACAATCCTTTATTTGGAAAACGCGTTACACCTTTCGTCCTTTAACACTAACCAGGTTAAAATTTTCAGTTATGACTCTCCACTTAAGTGTATTCTGGTCATTTCATGCTTTTATTTAGACATCATCTTCCCTAATTCCCTAGCCCTAGAATCTCTCAGCCATCTCTCCCCCCCCCCCCTCTCTCTCTTTCTCTCTCTCTCTCTCTCTCTCCAACCAACGTGTGATATCTCGGTCGGAAAACTAGATTTCATTAATTTTACAGAAATCGCATTCACTTTCTTGGACGAAATTCCGACGGATCTTTCATTTATTTTCCGATCGTTTCTACATTCATTCACCGTAACAGTATTGAACGTTGATTAATTACAAGAATTTTAGCGTGTGTCGGATTCCTACGTCCACCGGAAGTTACAATATAGACAATACTCTCAACATATTCGACGGAAACATGACCGGAGTTACTCACTGGAGGTGACACAGAGCTTCTACACTTTTTGCCGGAAAAAATCAACGACGGTGATGATCGTATATTCGTGATAGTTAAACTAGTAAACCGTAGTGTAATGAAGGGTTGAGATCACTTTGCTTCCCTACCTAAAATTCCTTTTCCGTATATATAGACGATGAGTTCCAAAAAGGTATGTGCACAAATCCAACATACCTTTCTATCCCACACTCGCTACATGAGTTGAAGACATATCACACATTGGTTGGAGAGAGAGAGAGAGAAAGAGGGAGGGAGAGATAGCTGAGAGATTCTAGGGTTGGGAAACTGGGGAAGATGATGTTTAAATAAAAGAATGAAATGATCAGAATACCCTTAAGTGGATAGACATAACTACAAATTTTAACCTGGTTAGTGTTAAAGGACAAAAGGTGTAATGCGTTTTTCAAATAAAGGATTGTAACTATAATCATTGAAGTTAAAGGTTATCCATTGCAACCCGCTATAAACATAAAGGACGAAAAGTGTAATTTACCCTTTTGTTTATTATTAATACACATAATAAATTTAATAATTTGTGAATTTATATATATATATATATATATATATGACAAACATCCGTTATGAACCACCCTTTATTGCGAGAACCGCGAGAATCAATGTGAACACAACAAAAATGCCTAAAAACACACACACACAAAAAAAAATCATATTTTTTATAAAAAAATCGCTACTTTTAGTAGCCAAAAAAAAAAATTTCTACTAAAAGTAGCGATTTTAACATAAAAAATATTAAAAAAAATTTGATTTTTTTTAGACTTTTTTAGGTTTTTTTGGAGGTTTAGTTTTTAGCATTTTAGCTTAGGGGGGTTAGGTTTTTGGGAGGTGGGGGAGGGGGGTTTAGGTTTTTTTTTGGGGGGTGGGGGGTTAGGGTTTGGGGGGGGTAGGTTTTTTTAGCTATTTTAGGTTGTGTTCGCATTGGTTCTCGCGGTTCTCGCAATAAGGGTTGTTCTCGCATGAACCTTACCCTCTATCTCTCTCTATATATATATATATAGGGGAATGTTCAAATGAAAACCACTAGTTATTGTGAAAACTCGAAAACTAATTAAAAACCACTAAAAAGGAGGGGGGGAGACTTTTAATGAAGGAGGGGTAAAATTGGAAAAAAAAATATATAACTTTTCAAACATTTCCCATTTCTCCATACGTTATCATTTTAAAACAAAAATGGCACCATAAGATCACAAATTTTTGTATCTTTCATTCAAGTATATTCGAGCATATTTTTTATGACATAAAAAAAGATTTATGGTGTCGTCTTGTTTTCAATACTATTATTATAGTAGTGCACATGTGCAATATAACATGTACTACAATTGCATTACATGCTTAAAATTAGCTTTTTGAGTCTAGTTTAGCTTTTAGGGTTAGTTTTTTTGGAGGTTTAGGATTAGGATTAGGTTTTTGGGTGTGGGGGGGAGGGGGGTTTAGGTTTTTGGGGGGGTGGGGGTGGGGGGTTTAGGTTTTTTTCGGGTTTATGTTTAGGGTTTAGTTTTAGGTTTTCGGGAGGGTGGGGGTGGGGGGGTTTAGGTTTTTGGGGGGTGGGGGTGGGGGTGGGGGGTTTAGGTTTTTGGGGGGTGTCGGTGGGGGGTGGGTTAAGTTGTTTAGGCTTTCCGTATTAGTGTACTACACATGTGCAGTACCACCAAAAAAAAAATTTTTTTTTTTTTTTTAAATTTTTTTTTTCATATATAAAAACCAGCGAAATTTATAAAAAAAAATTGAAAAAAAAAATTTGTGTGTTTTTTAGGCTTTTTTTAGTTAGTTTTCGAGTTTTCACAATAAAAGTGGTTTTCATTTGAACCATCCCCTATATATATATATATATAGAGGGTAAGGTTCATGCGAGAACAACCCTTATTGCGAGAACCGTGAGAACCAATGTGAACACAAAATAAAATCTAAAAAAAATAAAAAAAGCACTCAAAAAAAAAAATTTTACTATTTTTTTAAAAATCGCTATATTTCATTACCATAAAAAAAACAAAAAAAAAACTTTTTTTTTTCGAGTAACAGTTATCCATGCATATGTGCATATGTATCATTACTTCGACAAATTCGGTAATACGTTATCAGGAATAGACAATTGCACTTTAATTTACAATACCATTTGTAATACACTACTTTTTACATTACCAATATTCAAAATGCGCATGTGCATCATTAGGTATAACCATGATATAACGTGTTTTGATACAAAAGGTTTGTGATTTTGAATGGAGAAGTAGGCTCATATATATGTTTTTTTGGTTAGTTATATCTAGTGGTTGATGGTTTGGTTATAGTTGTCAATTTATGATGTAATATGATGATTGGATGGTATAAATGGTGTTTACATCCAAGTAATAAAGTGAAAATATTGTTAATGGTATTGTATTATGCATGGTAGGAGCTAATGGTATTGTATTATGGATGGTATGAGGTAATGGTAGTGTATTATGGATGGTGTGATAGATGAAAAGGAAAGTGTATTCAAAATAGTATACCAAAACACCTTATTTCATGTTGATACATATAAATGCACATGTTCATTTCTAATATTGGTAATGTAAAAAGTAGTGTATTACATATGGTAGTGTAAATGAAAGTACAATTGTCTAATATGTGTAATGGATTACGGAATTTGTCAAAGAAATAACAAAAATGCACATGTGCATGCTTGTGTATTATGGATGGAATGATAGATGAAAGAGAAAGTAGTGTACCAAAACACCTTATTTCATGTTGATACATATAGATGCACATGTACATTTCTAATATTGTTAACGTAAAAAATAGTGTATTACACGTGGTAGTGTAAATGAAAGTGCAATTGACTATTATTTGTAATGAATTACGGAATTTGACAAAGAAATGATACATATGCACATGTGCATGGATAACTGTTACTCGAAAAAAAAATTTGAAATTTTTTTTATTAACAAAATATAGCGATTTTTCCAAAAAAAAAAAAGAGTAAAAAAATAAAAAAAAAATTGGGTGTTTTTTAGATTTTTTTAGGAATTACTGTTTGTGTTCACACTGATTCTCGCGGTTCTCGCAATAAAGGGTGGTTCCTAACGGATCTCTGTCCTATATATATATATATATAGTTAGGATCCTGTAAAAAAGGCCCAAAGTGTGAGAAAGGTAAGAAAGAATCTCAGCCATTAGATCTTTTGATCTAATGGTTGAGATCAATAGGGACCAAAATGTAAAATATTTTAATTAATTTGGATTGAATTGAAATATCTAGGGGCAATTGTGTCTTTTTATCTTCATTTTGTAAATCAAAATCCCTGCAATTTCGTTCTCTCTCTATCATACGTTCCTAATTTCTCTCTTTCTCTCTCTTTCTCTCTCTTTCTTCTTCCATATTCAGAACAGAATCCCTGCAAACTGAAAACGTAGATAGCATCAGACGGAAATAGTTGTGGCCCATTTCAACCGCTACGAGAAGGATCCGCAGGAGACATTCCAATCAGAAGATCCAACAGCACAACTCCAAGACCACCACGAATCGGAAGATCAAACATCAATCGGAAGCGGACCGGCAGTGGTGGTCGACGACGGCGGTGGCGGACCGGCAGTGGTTGGGTTCGACGACGGCGGGTGGTTGGGTTCGACGACGGCGGCGGTTGGGAACCATGAGATTTTACTGTCGGGTGGTTGTGTTCGACGACGGCGGTGGCGGACCGGCAGTGGTGGTGCCGGCAGCGGTGGTGCCGGCAGCGGAGAAGAAGATGATACAGAGATGTAAGGATTATTGAATGGTGTTATTTTCTTCTCTGAATGGTGTTATTTTTCTTTTCATTAATGGTGTTATTTTCCTTTCTTAATGGTGTTTTTTTTCTTTTCTGAATGGTGTTGTTTTTTTTTCTTAATGGTGTTTTTTCTTTTCTGAATGGTTTTTTTTTTCTTTTTCTGAATGGTGTTATATTTCTTTTACTGAATGGTGTTATATTCTTGTACTGAATGGTGTTTATTTTATTTACTGCTGAATGGTGTTTTTTTTGTGCTGAATTGTGTTATTTTTGTGCTGAATGGTGTTTTTTTTTGTGTTGAATGGTGTTATATTTTGTGCTGAATGATGTTATTTTTGTGTGAATGGTGTTTTTTTGTGCTGAATGGTGTTATGTTTGTGCTGAATGATGTTATTTTTGTGTGAATGGTGTTATATTTAAAACATCATGTATGAACATGCTCTGAATGGTGTTATATTTATGGACGGTTATAAGTCCTTAAATCAAGGATTTTCTCTCTCCAAATCCTTAAATCAATGATTACCATATTTGAATTTGTTAATGCATTTACAATTATACCATTTTCAATTAATTTAGATCTAATGGTTGAGATTCTTTCTTACCTTTCTCACACTTTTGGTCTTTTTTTCAATAACTTCACCCTATATATATAGCAAACATTAATGAAAATAATATTAATTATTCAGTTTGGTTTGGTTTTTCGATTTCAATTTGGTTTTCTACCCACTCCTACCTAAATTTAATCAACACTTTAACATAAGTTCTGAAACTCACCCTAAAAATGTATTAAATAAAAACATATTATGCTTGTAAACAATGTTCGATGAATTTGAAATGATGAGATATCATAATATTTCTATACATACATATATACATAACAAGCATCACGCATGGTTAACTAGTTAAGTCATACAATATAAAATGTAAGAAACTTATGGCGAAAGAACATAAAGTAATTGCGAAAATGTTGTATTTTCAAAGTCACAGGCATTAGTCATCCTTCCGAGCCCACATGCCTTTAATTTCTTCTGTAATAACACGATATGTCTTTCGTCTCCTTTCTTCTAGATTAGTGTTAGTTGGCTTGTAACATTAATAGACTAATTTATATCCACTTGACATATCATTAATTGTTTTAAATTAGTGGGTTATGCTCGTGCATTGCAACAATTCAGTTTTGAAGAAAAGTGAGACTGAAACGTGGATAAAAAACCATATCGCAATAGTATATTCAAAATTATAATTCGGCCGCCATCAGTTCTGTTCTTTACGATGCCGGTACGGCTCCGTCAGTCGCTACAAAAACAGAAACAAAATACCCCAAAAATATAGTCATGATTTACCCAAAAAAATAGATAACCATAAAAACAAATACCAATACAGGTTCTAATAATAATGATATTGGTACATCAGTCGATATCGGTTAAGCTTGTCACGGTACTGGCACTTGCTATACCTTACAATACCAGACAATACTTTGATCTTAATACAAATTCTTTCTTAACAAAAATTTTAACGGAATGTTAAGAAAAAAATTAAACACAATTGGGTGTTCAACGCTTTATAAAAAGTTAAACACAACTGTATATTTGAAGAAAAAACAAATAGACTTTACCCAAAAGAAAAAACAAATAGAATTCAAATAGGTTAAAGCGTATATTATATAGATAAGGTGAGAAATTGACAATTAAAAAATAATATATAATCTATGATGTTTATTAAAACCTGTATACATACTAGCAGGTTATGGCTGCACATTACGAAGGCTCAACCAACTCATACTATAACCAAAAAACAGCAAAATGAACACCGAAAAATGATACAGTAGTGATATGACCAAAAGGATATTGACATGTGTTTAAGATAAATCTACAACCATAAAAACAAATACCGATACCAATTCCAATAATTCTTGTACCGGTACCGATGTTCAAGCGATACCGGTACGATTCGTTACGGCACCAATCAAAAACCATAAGACCACCCGTAATGAGAACTAATTTGGGTGTTTTTTTGCCCCATCCACGCTCCAACACGACGACGCACCGCCCCCTTGGCCGTTTTTATGCAAATTTTTTTTGCCGTTTAGATTAAAACGCCGGATTGTTCAAAACCTCACATTCCATTTTGAAATTTAAACCAATAACAAATTTCCAACTCATTTATTTGTTTTATTTTTCTGAAAAAAGATAATAATTGGGTAATTATTGTTGGGGCATTATGAGGCATTATACCACTACACCCCTTTTTAACTTCAAGCCCCATAATGTCCCTTTGCTGATTATGTCACACCCTCAATTTCCACTATGCGGAGTATTACCGCGAGCCGTGCGACTAACCGAATCATGCCACCAATCATATTGAACATTTAAGATAAATAAAGTAAAACCAATCATTACGAATACGATTAGTGACATCACATTAAAAGTCTAAAATAAAGTTTAAGTATTTAGCGGAAGCATTAAGTATAAAATCCATTAATAGTTTTAAAACATAAGTTTCAAAATAAGAATCCAACAATTGATTCTAGATGACCACTACACCCCTCCGAGCAGACTCTAGCGCAGCACCTAAGGACCTGTAAGCATGCAGTAGTATTTCAACATAAAGTTGGCGAGTTCACGGTTTTAAAAAAAGGTTTACTTGTTTTATCCAAAACATCAGTTATTAAGTTATCAAGATATAAAACACGCCATGCGGAGCTACCCCATATGTAAGTTACTAAACTGTGTAGACCGAAACTCAGATTGTAGTGCTGGTTGCCCCAGATCAATGTCTATCATCATTAATCGGTCATAAGGCCATCCTAGTTCACATCCGTCCTCAAAAGGCCCGATGTGAGGTTTGTCAAACCTAATAGCACTATCAACTAATATCTCGTTCGCCATATCAGGCGACTAATCGGTATAAGTGTGGGGGACTTCATGATACAGTTTCGTTTAGTACGCTAAAGACATGAATTATGAGTATTGTTTAATCACTATTCCATTACCTCGGAATATTTGGTTCCCAATCCACCGGGAATACATGCTTTTAGTGTTAGTGTGAACTCACATTTGTTTTGCTCGGTAGATAGTTTATTTGTCCTAAGTTTGGTCAACCAAATCCTATTATGGTTACCAATATTAGGATCATATACAAGTAATCACGTATTCTTTACACGTATTTAACAAGTAGCGTACAAGTGACAACTATTGTAGGTTATACCAAACATGTATACATATTCACAAATATCCTAACAGTTAGTCATAACCAAGTGTACAGTACATGTGTGCAGTTTAACAAGGGCATGAGCCTTTATTAGTGTGCGGCCCAGTTGTCAGTGTGCGGTCCACAAGGGAGTGTGTGACCTACTGACAAGTGTGCGGTTATGCATAAGAGGTGTCACAACCCCCGCCGCCTATCTGTCCCGGGAACGGGCAGCCGCGAGCTCAGTGTCAGTGGTATCGGTGTTTATTAATTTGGCAGCGGAATTTACATCAGGACCGTAGTTAGGAGATGTTTTATCAGAGTAAAACCACCATATTTTTATTTTAATAACCACATGAGTAAAACCCAAGTTTCTTTATTACAACTTGTTTATAGGGATAAACCCTATTTTATTGAATTTAAAACATCGTCTTTTTGGTAACTTTTATAGCCACATTTTTCCAAGCCGTCAGTGCTATCCAGCTGGCTTTTTACTAATTGGCTGTCACATTGTGTTACCTGAAACGTGTTTTAAAAACATTTGTCAGTGGGAAATACTGGTGAGTGAATCCCAGTTTAATCAAGAAATATTAATTTAATTTAAACAGTATTGAGGGCGATTACAATGTTTATATCTACCCAATTACTCATTCAGTACTGTCAATCCTGACTGGTGGGTCATATTACACATTGGCTAACTCTTCGTCCAATGGTAACGTGTCCCACATTTTGTATACAAAACCCCAAGATACCGGCAGTAATCGTAGAATTACAAAGACTCAATCACTTCTAAATTGCATTGTAAAATAGTTAAGGTTTTGTAAAAACTGTTTACAAAAAGGAGATTACTCACTTTGCTATTTTAGGTATTTCCTTTGTGGCTTCCTGGTTATAATCTAGTTAAATAAACAATGCATATCCGTTAGTATAATAACCCATTTTAACATTAGTAATACCCTCCCCGAGACGGCATTCCAACGACTACGTCGGGCAGAACCACGACAGCCGTTACGGAACCCTAGATCAATCGGGCAGCGTATCTAATACGTATCCAGGGGTTATAATACTTACAACGGAGCAGAACTTCGCTATTTAGGGGGTATTATACCCGTGTATAATGCCTACACTTTAGATTTGAGAGAGAGAAAGAAATGAATTCTGAACGACGTAAACTGAAATCCTGAGGCATCCTTATATAGGGCCTGATTTTGGTCCTTTCGCGGCCTGCGTAAAGTGTAACCTAAGGGTTACGCGGCCCGCGTCAACGCTGGTCAACAGCGTAGCTTGTTCGGGTCATGGCATAGGGTTGCCGTGTGTTGGGCCACGTGGCGGCCTAGGGTTTCGCCACCTTTTAACTTGTCGCGGCCCGCGTAAGGTTTGAGGTGTGGCTTACGTGGCCCGCCTCAAACCCAAAAACTTGATTTTTAATTATTTTTAATGATATTTAAGGTATTCGAGGTCCGTTTTCGCGTATGGGGCGTGTTTTAGGAAGTGTAGGGTGTCAGGGGTGTTTTAGGAGGGTTGTTATATTTTAGGTATAATCCCTGAATTTAATAAAATATATTTAGTGTACTTGTATTAAGTATAGTAACCTAATTCAACTTTATCCCTATGTCACGAGACAAAACTCCAACGAATTTAGGCAGAGCCTTGACATACGTTACGGGGCCCTACGTCAATCGGACAGGGTATCAGTGATCAGGGGTTACAACACTTAAAACAAGACAGGACTTTATAGGATTAGGGGTGAATTACTTAAAGAAAAGTGGATGTAAATATATCACAAAGTGGCGAGAGAGGAAAAGAATGAAGCTGAACAATTTTTGAAGCTCACAAGTTAGATCTATTTATAGTTGAATTCGAAGAAATGGCTTGGAGGTTACGTTATTAAATTAATTGCCAAAACTTCCACGTACACTATTTTTTTTTTTTTTTTTGGATTCCTTCTGAACCATATGTAAGCCATCAAATTTCAATTCTAATAAAAAAATTACGTAAGCCTATAATTCAAATTCTCATGACATATTAGATCTACATTTTAAATATTATTACTTTATTTAATATATATATATATATATTATAATTAATTTAACTGCTTCACTTATTTGGCGTTTATAACTTTTAAAATATGACGTTTTATAAAACAGTGAATATGTCATTAGAACGAGAATATTTGCATCTATATTTTGAACCAAGTTTCATTAAAAACGGAGTAAATTAAAAAATAATGTATTTTTATAATTTAATTATTAAATGATTCATAGGCCCGTCTAGATACTTCATATTTCTAACAGTCAACTTACCCGTAATTTATTCGTTTAATAATATGAGTTTCTATATAGTTTATTTTTATAAATTTTAGAAATGTTACATCCTCCCCACCTTGTTTTAAATCTCGTCCTCGAGATTTGCTGAAATATAGATGAATACTTTTAGTTTGTCATGATCCTAGTTTATTCTGGTCTTTGCTTTGAACTTTGACCATAACTATTCTTTATGTTTTGAGACTCTTATCTTCTCAAGAGTTTCTTAATGAAGGTAAAAATTACTCTTATTGGCGTAAGTTTTTAGATGTTTTGTGTCTTAACACAACTTTTAGTTATAGGTTTCCTAATGCGTCAATAATCGCAAGGGGAATTCTTATACTTTCGATGGCGTCCCAACTTATAGAGTTCCTGTTGTTTATCTTGTCGCACGAACTACGAGACGGATGATCAAACAAAATAATGTTTGATATCGAAATTATAGACGTATACGGGAGATTCCTAATAAATAAGTCTAAAATTA
>JARYGA010056686.1:0-44294 GCA_030545235.1 Helianthus tuberosus
AAAGACTTTTCCTCCCGGAGCTTTTGGTAGCTTTCCCACTATATCCATACCCCACTTCATAAATGGCCAAGGGGAAACAATAGGACATAATGGTTCAGCAGGTTGATGCAGTATGTTACTATGTCTTTGACATGCGTCACATCTTCGAGCATATTCTGCGGCATCTTTTCTCATTGTTGGCCAATAATATCCTGTCCTTAATACTTTTGAGAATAACGACCTGCCCCCAGTATGGTTGCCACAATCCCCTTCATGTATATCCTGAAGTACTTCTTTGGCTTCAGGATCCTCCAAGCACCTCAAATACGGTCCTGCAAGAGATTTCCTGTATAAAATATTATTTATAATAGTGAATCGTGATACCTTCATCCTAAATGCCTTGGGATTTTCATTTCCAGGGATGTGTCCTTCTTTGAGATATCTCATGATTGGAGCCGTCCAGGATTTAGGATCCTCTTCAGGATGCTCTGCTCCAGGATCCTGAATACCCGCTACTTCTTTATCCCGAGGATTCGTTGCAGGATATAAGACATGTAATATTGGTATTTGGGTCCCTTCAGGTATCATGATCGATGATCCCAAATTTGCTAAGGCATCCGCTTCAGCATTATCCTCCCTTGGTACCTGTTCAAGTATAAAAATATCGAAATATCCTGCTAATTTTTTGAGAATATCAAGATATCTGATTAATTTCTCACCCTTAACTGCATAGGATCCATTAAAATGGTTAGTAATTAACAAAGAGTCAACATATACTTGCAAATTTTTTATACTCATACTCTTAGCCAATTCTAATCCTGCAATTAAAGCTTCATATTCTGCCTCATTATTAGTAGCAGGAAATTCAAACCTAATAGCCTGGGGTAATATGTCCCCCTGTGGCGATTTTAGTAGTATTCCTAATCCTACTCCTCTTACATTAGATGCACCGTCAGTATTTAATGTCCAGGATCCTGAGGATTCTCCTAACTGTTGAACTTCTAGGTCTACCTCATCCTGAATATCACTACTGAAATCAGCCACAAAGTCAGCTAAAGCTTGAGACTTTATGGCATTTCTAGGTTCATATACTAAATCATAAGCACTTAACTTTACTGACCACTTGGCCATCCTGCCTGACATCTCTGGTTTCCTAAGCACATTTTTGACAGGATAATTTGTTTTAACATGAATCCTATGTGTCTCAAAGTAATGTCTAAGTTTCGCTGATGCCATGACTAGAGCTAATATTAATTTTTCTAAATGAGAATGCCTAGTTTCATCATCTAACAAACTTTTACTAACATAATAAACAGGATATTGCTGACCTTCATGGTCTTTTATAAGAACGGCACTTACAGCATTCCCTGATACAGCAAGGTATAGGGATAGTGGTTCACCATTTTCAGGCTTCATCAATAGAGGTGCGGTTGAGAGATATCGTTTCAAATCCTGCAAGGCTGCTTCATGCTTCTCCCCCCATTCGAATCTTTTGTTCTTCTTCAGGATATCATAAAAATCTTTGCACTTCTCTGAGGATCTCGAGATAAACCTGTTTAAGGCTGCTACTCGGCCTGTCAATCTTTGTACGTCCTTCATATTTGAGGGTGATTTTATATCCATGATAGCTTTGATCTGCTCTGGGCTTGCTTCTATCCCCCTTTTTGTCACCATATATCCAAGAAACTTTCCTGCCCCCACTCCGAAATGGCATTTAGCAGGATTCAGCTTCATGTTGTATTGATCCAGGATATCAAATGCTCCCTTGATATCCTGGAGGTGATCCTCAGCCTTTTTAGATTTCACCACCATATCATCGATATATACCTCCATGGTGTCCCCCAGTTTGTCTTTGAACATCATGTTTACCAATCTTTGGTATGTTGCACCTGCATTTTTCAAACCAAAAGGCATAGCTGTATAACAATAAATACCTGTTGGTGTCATGAAGGCAGTATCCTCCTGGTCAGAAGGCTCCATTTGGATCTGTTGAAATCCTGAGGATGCGTCCATGAAGGTCAGCATTTCATGCCCGGCAGTGGCATCTACCATTGCATCAATGTGGGGAAGAGGAAATGGGTCTTTAGGACAAGCTTTGTTCAAGTCTGTGTAGTCTACACAAACTCTCCATTTCCCATTTTTATTCTGTACCACAACCACGTTTGCTAGCCACCTCGGGAACTTAACCTCTCTGATCATCCTGGACTTTAATAATCTCTCAACTTCCTCCTGGATAATCGTGTTCCACTCAGGAGCAAACTTCCTTCTTTTTTGCTGAACAGGCTTGAATGATTTATCAATTCCAAGCTTGTGAGTAATAATGTCTTTGGATATGCCTGTCATATCCTCATGCTTCCATGCAAACGTTGACATCCTGCATTTCAAAAAGTTAATTAATTGTTCTTCAATATCCTGAGGGATATTGGTCCCTACGAGCACCGAAATATCGGGATTATCCTGGTCCAGAATAATTTTCTTCACATCCTGCACCGGATCCTCCACGATATCCTGGGCCCGCATCTTTAATTGCTATGCTGCACTAGGTTTGGTTGAGGATTTCATCGAGGATGAGTAGCATTCTTTCGCCTCCTGCTGATCACTATCAACTTTGACAACTCCCCAAGGGGTAGGTATCTTGATGCATTGGTGATATGTTGATGGCACAGCCTTCATATCGTGAATCCACGGTCTTCCCAGTATGATGTTATAGCAGGATAGAGAATCCATCACACAGAAACGTTGTATCGAGTTGACTCCTTCAACGTATACTGGCAACTTTATCTCTCCCACTGTGTTTCTAGCCTCTCCACTGAACCCAACAAGCACGGTAGAATTTGAAGTGATATCCATTGGAGATACATTCATTCTCTTCAGAGTTTCTAGTTGGATTATGTTGACGGAGCTGCCATTATCAACCAATATCCTGCGTACAAAATGGTTAGCCACATATAACGTTATTACCAGAGCATCATGGTGAGGATCCTGGACAGTATCCCTGTCATCAGCATCAAAAGTGATCACTTTGTCAGTCTTAAGGGTAGTCATCCTGACAGGTTTGTCTCCCCTTTCGGCCTTAGCTTCATTTGCATGTCTCTTTGCTGCCGAATACGAAGTTCCACAAATGTCGGATCCTCCCGAAATGAAGTTGATTATCTTGGCATCCGCAGGAGGTGATGCTGCCCGCTCAGGATCCTTCTCAGTATCCTGACCCTTATTCTTCTTTCTTCCTAAGAGATCTTTCAGATATCCCTTGCTTAGAAGATAGCTTATTTCTTTCCTTAGAGCAATGCAATCCTCAGTTACATGTCCGAAATCTTCGTGGAAAGCACACCATTTTGACTTATCTTTCCAGTCAGCCTTTTGTTGATTCTTTCGAGGCCACCTAGCCTTGTCTCCCAGACCCTGCATGGCATACATCAATTCAGGAATGTTAACAGAAAAGCAATATTCAGACAACTCAGGATACTCTTCAGGATCCTCATCTTCGACAACATTCACTCTCTTGTTTTCATTTCTACCATATGGCTTAGGCCGATATGACTTGAATGAGGATTCTGACTTCCTGTTAGTTGACTCATAAGTATTAGATGAGTTCATCCTTTCTTGCATCTTCCTGTCATCTTCTAGACAGATATATCTCAAAGCCCTGTTACGAGCTTCGTCGAGATTCCTGCAGGGATTCATTACAAGATCCTGATAAAACTGAGAATCCTTTTGTAATCCCATCTTAAAAGCTTGCACAGCTGTTGCAACATCAAGATGTGGGATATCCAAGGATTCTCGACTGAATTTGTTCACATAATCCCTCAAGGATTCCTGAGGCCCTTGAGTTATCCTGTAAAGATCACTGGTTAGTTTCTCAAAACTCCGACTACAAGAAAATTGACAGTTAAATAAATTAACCAAATGGGCAAACGAAGTAATTGAGTGAGGAGGAACGTTTAACAGCCATTTTAAGGCTGATCCTGTTAGAGTAGAACCAAATCCCTTGCACAAGCATGCTTCCTTGAGCTCCGGAGGGATAGGGTTAATCTCAATTCTCTCTCTATACTGAGCAATATGCTCTCCAGGATCCGTAGTCCCATCATAAAGCTTCATGTTGGGGGTTTGGAATCTCTTTGGGATCTCAGCATCACAGATAGGATATGCAAAACGAGATATCTTGTGGCTGTCTTGGGACACTTCCGGGATCGGCTGGACCACCCCAGGTACACTAGATATCATGTCCTTCAACTTTTGAAGTTCCCTAGTAAGTGCTGATGTCACACCTGTATCCTGCAAAGATCCACTATTGTTAGTAGCATGGGTATTATTATTATTTGACACGTTACCCGTTGGAGGATTTTGCCCATATCCTGAAGCATATCCTGAGCTCCTCATGGTTGACATCCTGACCGAGGAGGGTATTTCAGGAGTATGATTCTGAGGAAGGCTGGGCACAATATTCCCCCTGTTATCCTCGGTATACACAGCTGAACTAAAGTTCAACGCTCTGGGATGTAATGGAGTGACATTATCCTCAGCAGATCTGCTCGAGCCAGACTTCAGGAGTTGTATTTCCCTTAAAAGCATTTGGTTTGTTTCATGTTGCTGCCTCATTTGTTCCTACACACTTCCAAATAAAGTAAGAATTTCATCATTAGAAGCTAGAACGGGAGCAGATTCCTGAACACTGCGAGTAGGGATAATATCCTGAGGTCGTGAAGAGGCTGGCATCCTTGGAGGAGGTGGTGGAAGCACCGAACCAGTAGTAGCAGAAGTCATAGCAGACACAGTAGAGGAACTCATGTTTGATCTTGAGGCCATTATGGACAATGTGGCAAAAAGTTTTGAAAATAGAAAGCCGATTAGCGATTTCGCAAAAAATTTTAGTAAAGAGAGCACCACTTGCCCCACGGTGGGCGCCAAATTGTTTTGGTCAAAAATTACCTAAGCAATTTAGTGATCAGATTAGTTAAGTGAGGTAGTGTGCTAGAAAGTGTATTGAAAATACGCTTGTTAAGTTATTTAGAAAATCAGTATTCAGGATACGGCTCAGGATATAGAGTTGTATCTATGATCAAACAATGAGCAAAAATATAAAGGTGGACACGTGATGTACGAGGAAAGCCCTTGATCAATCTAGATAGCCGGCATAAAACCTCGGGAGCTGACAATCGCAGCTGCCTTGTTCTTCTATTGCTTCAAATATCAAGATACAGTGCAGGATGTGGTGCGGATCGACTATGTGTTACAATGAAATTTGAATACAAGTGTGGTGTTTGCAACGAGCTAGAGAGTGAAAGTGTTCGAGAGTGTAAGTGTAAATTGTGTGCCTTAAACTGATCCGCCCCCATCTATTTATAGTAAAGATAATGTAACAAACTATCCTAAACTTCCGGGATCCAGCGAATATTCCCACTTGAACGTTGAGGACCAAGTCTTTCGGGTTCAATGGCTTCTTCATAACAAATATGTCCGAGTCTTGAGGAGAAGAAGTCCTGATGACCGTTAGTAACTTACATCCATTAACCTGCACGTGTTTAATTCACTCAGACTTAGGATATCGCCCAAGATGTTAGCAATATCCTCGTCCAGTATCCTGGTCACAAATAAACAATAAAAAGCGGGATATTAGTCAGGATATGTATGCTTAGAAAATGAGCCATAACACTTACAATGAAGAACAATGGTGTGAACCATCTACTTCATATGGGTATTATGAGGAACAAAGGATCGAACAACCGGATTCAAGCTTTGAAAATCCCGATTCTTTTTCTATAACCGAAGTGACCGATAGGATATTAGAACACCTTATAGTTATCGATCGCTATATAAAAGAATCTCGCGCAAGGGAAGAGGAGTCCCGCACAAGAGAAGAATTAAAAAAGGATGAGATAACCGAAAGTGTAAAAATGGAAGAACAAATAAGTGAAGAGCCGACACATGAGTTAAACAACGAAAAAGGTGAGTCCGACAACGTTAAAATTCAAGAAGAGCCTAATTTTGAAGAAATTAATCTCTTGTCACCTTCTTTCGAAAATCATTGTTTAGTACCCACTCATGCTAAGTTTTTAAAAGAGTTAAACACTAACACTAAAATTGACGAAACGGTAAGTGTTAAGTTAACTAATGATCAAACCTCGCTAATAAAAGAAGACCCATTTGAAATTAACATTACACCGGTTCCATGTTTCTTTCAAAATTCGTTTATTAGTAATGTCACAATTGATAAAGATCTTTGTGTTAACATAATGCCTAACTACATTTTCAAAAAATTAAGCATTAGTGATTTTTCTCCACTTCAAATACCCATTTTTCTATCCAGTCGGAAAGTAATAAAATCAATCGGTATAGTTGAAGATGTCTTGGTTCAAACAAATCAAATGGTAATCCCGACCGACTTGGTCATCCTCGGTGACGCTCCTCTAGTGTTGGGGCGACCATTTGTAAAAACTCACGAAGCTTTGAGAAACCGGAAGTTCAACAATCTACCTCTTCAATTAGGGGCATTTAAAAGAAGTGTCGATCTTGAACGGTCAATGAAATATCCATTCGGCAATAATGACCCCCTAATTGAAGATGAAGATGAACCACCCGATACAAGTGAAAAGATTGACCACTTTGTTGAAGAAGAGGTCGCCATAGAACAAACTTTTAAAGTTCTTGATCGAAATGAGCAACCGAATAAGGAGTCTCCTAAAGACCCACCACTTGAGCTCAAAGAACTTCCAAAAGGTTTGGAATATGCTTTTCTAGACAAATATGGTAATTTACCAATTATTTCGTCTAAATTAGATAGCTTAGAAAAAGAAAAATTAATTAGTCTTTTGAAAAAAACATAAAAACGCGATCTCTTGGAAACTTGTAGACATAAAAGGAATTAGCCCTTCCATGTGTATGCACAAAATTTTAATGAAAGATGACTACAAAACGGTAATACAACCACAACGTCGAGTAAATCCCAATGTTCAAGTTTGTGGTTAAAAACGAAGTCATCAAATTACTTGACGCCGGACTTATTTATCCTATCTCCGATAGTCCTTGGGTAAGTCCCGTCCAAGTAGCTCCAAAGAAAGGAGGTATGACGGTAATAACTAATGAAAATAATGAACTAATACCAATGAGAACCGTCACAGGATGGAGAGTATGTATAGATTATAGACGATTAAATGAAGCAACAAGAAAAGATCACTTTCCTTTACCCTTCATTGATCAAATGTTAGAAAGATTATCCGGCCATAAATTTTATTGTTTCTTGGATGGTTTTTCAGGTTACTTTCAAATCCCGATAGGACCCGAAGACCAAGAAAAGACAACCTTCACATGTCCCTATGGAACTTTTGCTTATCGACGCATGCCGTTTGGTCTATGTAATGCCCCCACAACATTCCAACGTTGCATGGTAGCCATCTTCCATGACATGATAGAAAAGGCAATGGAAGTCTTTATGGACGACTTTTCTATCTTTGGGGATTCATATGATCAATGCCTCGATAACCTTGAACGAATGCTATCCCGATGTGAGGAAACTAACCTCGCCCTTAACTGGGAAAAGTGCCACTTCATGGTAACAGAGGGAATAGTACTCGGTCACAAAATCTCAATCGAAGGAATGGAGGTGGAGCGAGCCAAAATAGATACCATTTCTAAACTACCACCCCCATCCTCCGTTAGAGCTATCAGAAGTTTCCTAGGGTATGCTGGATTTTATAGGTGGTTTATCAAAGACTTTTCTAAAATCTCAAGGCCTCTAACAAAATTACTTGAAAAAGATGCTCCTTTCATCTTTAACGAGGATTGCAATCAAGCATTTCTAACCTTAAAGGAAATGCTAGTCAATGCACCTATCATGATAGCGCCTGATTGGAAATTTCCTTTCGAAATCATGTGTGATGCTAGTGACTTTGCAGTTGGAGCTGTCTTGGGACAAAGAAAAGAAAAGCATTTCCACCCCATTTATTATGCTAATAAAACACTAAATGATGCACAAGAAAATTACACAACAACTGAAAAAGAATTACTAGCTGTGGTATTTGCTTTTGTTAAATTTCGTTCTTATCTTGTTCTTTCTAAAACTATAGTCTATACAGATCATGCAGCCATTCGATATCTCTTCAAAAAGCAGGACGCAAAACCACGTTTGATTCGGTGGATTCTACTCCTCCAAGAATTTGATATTGAAATCAAAGATAAAAGAGGAGCAGAAAATACCGCAGCAGATCATCTTTCGCGCTTAGAAGACCCAGCTTTGGAGGCAACCTGGGACGAACAAATCAACGAAAAATTTCCAACGGAGTCCCTAGAAATGGTGGAATACAAGAAAGAACCATGGTAGGCCGACTATGCTAACTACCTAACTAGCGGTATAGTCGCTAAGGGTTGGCCACATCATCAAAGAAAAAAAAATCTTTGCCAATGTGAAACACTATTTTTGGGAAGACCCATATCTTTTCAAAATGTGTGCCGACCAACTTATCCGCCGATGCGTACATGGTAGCGAAGCACGAAGAATTCTCCGCCATTGTCATGAAGGTCCATACGAAGGGCATCATGGTGCCGCTAGTACCGCACGAAAGGTATTTGATTCAGGATTTTATTGGCCAACCATTTACAAAGACGCCCAAAGTCTTGTCAAAACATGTGATCCTTGCCAAAGAACAGGTAATATTTCTTCCAAAAACGAAATGCCACAAAATGGCATTCTTGTTTGTGAAATTTTTGATGTGTGGGGACTCGACTTTATAGGACCTTTCCCACCATCGAAAGGAAACAAATATATACTTGTGGCAGTAGACTACTTGTCTAAATGGGCCGAGGCCGAGGCACTTCCAACAAATGATGGAAGAGTCGGGGTAAGATTTCTGAAAAAATTATTCTCTCGTTTTGGCACACCTAAAGCATTAATAAGTGATAGAGGTACCCATTTTTGCAACCATCAACTTGAAATTTTTTTAACAAGATATGGGGTCTATCACCGGGTCTCGACAGCATATCACCCTCAAACAAACGGACAAGCCGAAGTGACTAATAGAGGGAGTTAACTGCCATTTTCGTCCCTGTGGTTTGGTCACTTTGGCCATTTCAGTCCATTTTTCAAAAATGCGCCATTTTCCTCCCCGACGTTCTGGAAAGGTGCCATTTCAGTCCAAAAATCATAACCCAGTTAAGTCGGTTTGTAAATAAGGACTGATTGTGTAAATTTGTAACATAAAGGACCATTTAAGTAAAATGTATAAATATTAATATAATTATAAAATATATAATATATATATAATGTATACACACACTTTGATTCAGTTCACACACACACTCTCTCTCTACCATCTCTCTCTATGCTCTGCAATCACCACCACCATCACCTTTACCTCTCTACTCCGGTGACCGGAGTAAATCCGGCCATCTTTCTGACACCCCACACCCCCACGAACCAAACTAACTACACACCCCTCCACATCTCACAGATCAGACGAGAGAGGGAGAAAGTCGGAGAGAGAGAGAGAGATAACGACGAGAGAGAGAGAAGGAGGCGGGAGAGAGAACCGGCGACGGTGGGGGTGCCGTTTTTCCGGTGAGTTGTAGGCGGCGGCAGTGGTGATGAAGGTCTGATGATTGATGAAGATCGCGATGATGATGATGAAGGTCGATGATGAAGGTCGATGATGAAGGTCTGATGATGAAGGTCTGATGATGATGGTCTGATGATGAAGGTCTGATGATGATGATGAAGATCGCGATGATGATGATGATGAAGGTCGATGATGATCGATGATGATGATAACAGATGATGACGATGATGACGTTGATGGTGGTGGTTCCGGTGGCGGCGGTGGTGACCACCGGAGCTCCGGTTCCGGCGGCGGTGGTGAGTATGCAGGTAAGGTGTTTGATGAAATGTCTGTGTGAAATGAAATGTTTTAGGTGTTAGGTTTGTTTGGCTGTTTTGGTGATGGCGATGGTGGTTATGGATGGGATGTTGACTGTGGTGAATGAGGGTGGTGAATTGGTGATGGTTGTCTAAGATGTTGTTGTTACTGGAGTTAGAGAGAGAGATAAAGAGAGAGTAGAGAGACAAAGGGTAATGTGGTGGGACGGTGATTATGGATTGGATGGTGACGGTGGTGAACGAGGCGGTGACGGTGGCCTGAGATGTTGATGGCGGCCAGGGCTAGTGGTGGTGGTGTTTTTATATAGAGTAGGGAGAGAAGGGGAGGCGGCAGGTGTGGTGGTGTTGTGTTAGTGGTGAACGAGGTGGAGATGGTGGTATGAGATGTTGGTGGCAGATCGGAGTGGTGGTGGTGGCAGTGGCAGTGGCTGTGGTGGCGGTGGTGGGAACTGGTGATGCAGGTGGTGGAGAGTGTAGAGATAGAACAGGTTTGGTTTTGGTGGATGGTGGTGGTGTTGGAAGGGGATGTGGGTGGGGTCTGGTGTGGCGGCGGCGGTGGAGGTGAAGGTGATGGTGGTGGTAGTGGTTTAGAGAGAGAGAGAGAGAGTAGAAAGAGAGAGAGTGGCGGTGATGGTGTGGTTACAGGTTACTGAATGTGTGTATATTTTGTATAATATAGATTTTATAATTATATAAATATTTATACATTTTACTTAAATGGTCCTTTTATTAACAAATTTACACAATCAGTCCTTATTTACAAACCGACATAACTGGGTTATGATTTTTGGACTGAAATGGCACCTTTCCAGAACGTCGGGGAGGAAAATGGCGCATTTTTGAAAAATGGACTGAAATGGCCAAAGTGACCAAACCACAGGGACGAAAATGGCAGTTAACTCCTAATAGAGGTTTGAAACGAATACTTGAAAAAACCGTAGGGATAAATAAAAAGGAATGGGCAGATAAATTAGATGATGCTTTATGGGCTTTTCGAACTGCTTATAAAACAACAATAGGTACAACCCCATATAAGCTAGTCTATGGAAAAAGTTGTCACTTACCAGTAGAAATTGCACACAAAGCCTACTGGGCAATTAAAAATGTAAACTTAGATTTAGAATTTGCTGGTAAAAATCCATTTTGTCAATTAAATGAATTAGACGAACTTAGAAATTATGCATACTCAAACTCCGAAATTTATAAGGAAAGAATGAAAAATTTGCATGATAAACATATTAAACCTAATGAATTTCGAGTAGGAGATCTAGTTCTTTTGTTTAATTCACGACTTAGATTATTTCCTGGTAAATTAAAGTCTAGGTGGTCAGGACCTTTTTCCATCACCCATATTTTCCCACACGGTGCACTAGAAATTAAATCTCGAAATGGGCCTCCATTCAAAGTCAATGGCCAACGGCTGAAACTCTATCAAGGATTCATTGAGGATGAAGAGGAGGAGATCTCGCTTCAAACGATTGAAGAATGAAAACATCATCATCATACTTGGTAAGTTATGAACGATTAGGACGACATCTAAATCGGTAAGTCTTCTAACCAAAATTTTTAGGAAACAACGGGCACTCACACGAGCACTAAAAAAAAATTCAAAATTTTGCTCGGCACGAGGCCGTGTCCGCTAGACACGGGGCCGTGTCCGCGCTGCAGTCGGGATATATCCCCTTTTTCATAACAGTTACAACATTTCACACGCCCCGTTTCCCCGAAAAAGCTCTGGTTCCAGGCAATTTTCCGCAGATTTTCAACGTCACCTATCATTCTAACAACATCAAGGTACGATTCTATCACTATTCTTAGTTAGATTAGTTACTTGCATGTAGTTAAAACACCAAAAATTTGGGGAAAATCTAGGGTTCTTGAAGTTCATCCGGATCGAACCTCAAATTTTTGTTTAGATCTGTTAGCATTTAGTTAGATTATTGTTATGGGAAGTAAATCCACTTGTATTGTTCATAGATTCGCCCGATTTTTCATAAAAACCCCAAACCCTTGTTTTTGAACCGAAAAAGATAAAATTGATAGGGTAAACGGGTTATTTTGGAAAAACGGCACTTGGGGTTTCAATTTCAGGGAAAACCGCACCTATTGGACCAAAAAATTTCAATTTTTCGAAACCGGGTCGAAAAATGGATTTTTTGTGTAACAGACGCCTGGACACGGGGCCGTATCCGCTGAACACGGGGTCGTGTCCAGCCCACTGTTTGTAGTTTTGTCCGAAAATTCTTCTGTTTCGTGCTAACTTTTGGTGTATTCTTTCAGATGGCTAGGAAGTTCACGAGGTTTAACGCCAATGAGCTCGATGCTAGGGCTAGATACGAAATACTTCAAACAAGGCCGGAGGAATACCCGAGGCAAGCATACACGGACTTGTTAACATTGGTGAACCAACTCGACCGCTTCAACAACCTTGTCACAGGACCTCTAAGAGTCGCCTTAACAACTCGACTCCGTTCCGTCCACGAATGCACTTTGGAATTCTATAGCACCTTCACATTAAACTCAAGGTGCGACCCATTCGACAACGATGGGGTAGCGTTCCGATGTGGCGGAACTAGGTATTCGATCTCTATGGCACAATTTGGGTCGATTGTTGGGTTGTACGCGGAGGAAGATGCAGGAAACGAGGAAAATACTGGAGGGATGCGAGAGATAGACGAAAACGATCACCAAGCCATTTGGGCTCAGATTGGTGAAGGGTACTACAATCCGAGCAGCACTAAGAGTACGAAGTTGAGGGATCCGCTCTACAGATACATCCATAGGCTCCTCGGCTACTCTCTTTGCCAAAGGCATGATAGCAGTGGCGTCGTTGGGTTAAGAGATTTAGTTGTCCTCCACTGCATCCACACCCGCAGGCCCCTTGATGTTCCGTTCCTCATGCTCCGAAACATGCATCATAACCACCTTGCTACTGCACCAACCCCCGTCTTCTTTGTAGGATGGGTGTACCGTCTCTTCAAGCACTTCAGCAACATACCTAGGTCATTCGGAAGGAGCCCATGGTCGGGTAGGGTAGATATACACATCTGCCGCTCAATGAACCTAATTTATGAGGCTGAAGACGGGACGGTGAGCTTCCAAAGAATGCAAGGGCATGCATGGAACCCGCAGGAGGCACTTGTCCTTCACGCTCCACAACATCATCAGTACCAGTACCAGCCCCATGGTGATCCAGGCCAGTCCTCCTCCGGAGGCGGTTTTCCTAACTTTCAAAGTTTACATGATTTATTGCAGGAAAACCTCATGTGCACCAGGAACACCTACAATATGGCAAGCAACACGTCCCACCGGGTTGGGGCGATCGAGAGAAACCTATCCGATATCCAAGATGATATTGGAAATATCCGGGAGTACATAGTTGGCCATGGTGGAGATGATGATGATGATGATGACGAGGACATGGATTAGGCGGGATGAGCGGAGGAAAAAGCGGTTGGTTGATGATTCCCCAGGTTAACCTTTTCTAATCTTGAACAATTTATGGCCTGCGTGCCAAGTGTTGAACAATTTACTTTCCCTAACTTCTTTTATTTTCTGTATTTTTTTTTCTTTTAACTTTGTTGAAATGGATGTTGAACAATGGTAATCTAGGATGTTTGCTATGTTTTGGTGGAGTGTTTATTGATAAAACAGGTACATACGAGGCTTAGAGCACTAAACCTTAGTGCTACTAAAGCCGGGACAGGAAAACCGAGACCAGAAACCTGTTTTTCAACCTTGCATACTGTCTACACGGGGTCGTGTCCAGCCGACATGCCCCCGTGCCCACTCCCCAGACCTGTTGTTTGTCTTAAACCTGCAGACCTTTGCCAGACACGGGGTCGTGTCCAGCCGACACGCCCCCGTGTCCACCTTCTGTAAGTTTTCGTTACTGGCACCTAAACACGGGGTCGTGCCCACCAGGCACGGGGCTGTGTTCAGCGCCCAGTAACACAAAATTTTTGCTTTTTCACACCTTTTTACACATTCAATCAACCTAAAAACTTATTTTTGGGACACATTGAGGACAATGTGTAATTTAAGTGTGGGGGGATGCTAAAACCTTGAATCTTGCAAGTCCTAAATACAAGCCTTACACAAAACTCTATTGGAACCGCTAATCACCCCAAATTTTTTTCAAAAAAAAAAAATTTTCATTTTTTTTTACTTGTCTAGGTTTAATTATGGAATTTCAAGTTCTAAAAAGGTTATATTTTTACGAATTTACAACCGATAGCGTCGTGATAAAAAGAACCAACATAAGAAAATTATGAAAAGGCATGACAAGCTTAGTTAAAATTTAATTATATATACTTGATCACATAAAAACCCATTCCCACAAAAGTGAGTTTTGAGCCTTTATTGAGCATACAATTACATATCATTAAACTAAATGCTCATTTTTCGTTTCTTGTGTGAATAGCCGCTTGGTTCTTACGACTCTAGAACTTGCCATGACGATACATTCCCGGTCCTTACCAACTTAAACCCGAGTAAGTAAATGATGGAGGCATTAGGACTAACCCTTTTTATTTCTACACCATTATTTTTTTTCTTTTTATTACCACCTACCCAAAATCCCCCTAGTTAGCCCCTTTGAGCCTAAACCTTTTCATTTCATAACCCAAACAAACACCCTTTCACCCACCAAAACCTTTTTCATTTTTTTACCCTTTGTTTTAGTAACTAGCTCGGTTCTTTATATGACTTTTCAAACAAAAAAAATTTGTTGATTATGAAGCAAAAGAAAATAAACAAACAAGTTTATCAAAAATAACTTTGTTTGAATAATAGTTTCATCAAAATAAAAGTTACAAAAATAGAAAGTCTTACGAAAACCGACGCTTGTTACGCTTTTTCGCCCTTTTCTACTAACCACTAACCCAACCACCTACCTTTAACCCAAGCCTAACCCTTCACCCAAAAAGTCCTCTTGATATTTACAAAGGTATATAGTTAAAAAGGAGGAGGATTGATTGCTTGGCAAGCCTATGGTAGGAGTAAGTTCCATGCCGCTCTCGAGTGATCCACTAAAATACATCTTCGGCCGAGTGTTGAGTGATCCCCCGTGAGGTATGTGAACTTGTATATAAATAAAATTTTAAAAAGGCATGTTATGCCCTAATAAGTAGTTTATCTTATGAAAATTTTTAATAAATCATGACGAAAAGTTTTACCAGCTTTAACTCCAAAATGGCATTTGGAAGGATTCAACTTCATGTTGTATCTGTCAAGGATATAAAATGCTTCTTCCAAATCCTTCAGGTGATCCTCAGCTCTCTTGGATTTGACCACCATATCATCTATGTAGACTTCCATTGTGTGTCCAATCTGTTATTTGAACATCATATTCACTAGCCTTTGTATGTGGCACCTGCATTTCTTAAGCCAAAGGGCATAGCAATATAGCAATATATACTGATGGGAGTCATGAAGGTTGTGTCCTCTTGATCAGATGGTTCCATCTGAATTTGTTGGAATCCAGATGAAGCATCCATAAAAGTTGACAACTCATGACCCGCCGTAGCATCCACCATGGAGTCAATGTGGTGTAAAGGGAAATGATCCTTGGGACATGCTTTGTTTAAGTCAGTAAAATCAACGCATACTGATGTGTGCAAAATGCAACATATAAATTACATCAATTGTTGCATAAAACTAACCCTTTTTTAGTACTAATGTTGGAAAAAGTGTGCTTTTGTCTTCCTTTTGTATTTTCAGGATTAAATGAGCTCAAACTAACAAAAGAAGCAAAAAGACAGCAAAATCCAACATAAATACAAGAAAAGGAACAAACGTGACATGCCCGACCCCACAACAGCATCTTCCTAAGAAAAACAAGAAGACAGAAGACTGAACACGCCCCGTGCTCAGCTAGCACGGGGGCGTGCCCAAGCGTCAGCAGAAAAGACAAAGTGGTAGAAGCTTCTATTGCCCACCACGGGGCCATGCTCAGCGAACACGGGGTCGTGGTCAATTATAAGATTCGAACAATCCAGGCAAATCTTCATAGTACAAAGATTCTTCTGCACACGGGGTCGTGCTCAGCGGACACGGGGGCGTGGTCAACTAATAAAGACAAGCTGCATTTAATGAAGAAAGAGAGGATGTGGACACGGGGCCGTGTCCACTGGACACAGGGCCGTGCCCGAGCTTCTGTTCAGCCTATAAATAGGAGTGCTTGGCTCAAGCTCAAACCATCCCTTGGCACACCACCTCTCTCACACTTCACCCACCACCCACCACCACCATAACACCATCATCCACCACCATCATCCATTGTCCATCATAGAGTGTGTGACTCGTCTCGGGATCCAAGATTGATCGTAAGAGTTCTTGACAATCAAGGCCATGTTTGCCTAAGTCTCTTACATCACTTGGTGAAGACAAGTGTCTAGTGTAATACTTTTTATTTCTAATCTTTTCGCACTTTTTACTTGGTTTTGTATTAATGACTTTAATAACTAGTTTCTTATGTTGAAGGTGATTCTTCCTTATCGTTTGTCTGTGGTGTCTTGACATTATTTTACTGTCTATATAAAATAAAAGATTTTCATCATTCATATCTCCACGGTCTATATGGAGGTATGTTGGCTACCTGGTCGGGGGTTAAGGGAACGGTTTGGTAAGAGTCTTGCCATTGTTCAGTGTTTAGAGGTCCTGCAATGGACCTGGGTCAAATTTAGTAGGACCTCCTTCAATACTTAACGGTATTTGATGGCGTGGGTCCAAACTCTTTGATCCCCTCATAAGTTAAGCTACTATTAATACTATAACCCGACTATTTAGGACTGTATCCCTGCTGACTCAGACTACTTAGTCGAGGGTAACGTCACTTCCAAAAGAGGGGCCTACCATAATTTGCATTAATAACTTAATTCATTATCTTTCAATAATCCGTCCCTTTAGGATTGTATCCTTGCTGACTCAAACTACTGGGTTGAGGGTAACGTCACCTTCAAAAGAGGGGCCTACTACAATAACAAAGATAATCTCTTAAATAAGTGCAAAAGTGCGGAAATAATCAAAGGTTACACTATACACGAATCTTGTCTATCTGTTTTATTTTTATTTTTCAGCATTTTAGATAGTTTTTATTTTTCTTAGTTAAAACATTAACTAAACTTTTTTGATTTGATTAGACGTTGAGGATAAACCGGTACTAAAAGCTCTTGTGTCCTTGGATGACCTCGGTATCTTACCAACACTATACTACGCTCACGATGGGTGCACTTGCCCATATGTGTGTGTAGTGTTAGTAAATATCGTGTTTTACAAATTTAAAACTTGGCTAAAGAAAGTGTAAAAGGGCTTAAAATATACTTAAATTCATATACACACTTCACACGCATCACATACCCTCCACTTTCCATTCTTTTTCTGAACAACTACCACATTGGCTAGCCATCTTGGATACTTTACCTCTCTGCTCATACCTGCCTTTAGTAGTTTGTCTACCTCTTTTTGGATAATGACATTTCTTTCGGGTGAAAATTTTCTCCTTTTTTGGTGTATTGGTTTGAAAGACCTGTCAATACCAAGTTTGTGAGTAATAACATCCTTAGATATACCTGTCATGTCTTCATGTTTCCAAGCAAAGGTATATTTTCTTCTTTTCAAGAAGGATATTAAATCCTGCTCAATACTGTAGAGGATCCCGGATCCTGTAAAAATTTTGGATTCAGGATCCTCTGGGTTCAACAGAATATCCTTGACGTCTTGCTCTCTTACCTCCATGACGTCCCTTGGAGGATACTTTAATTGCTATGCTTCCCTAGGTTTGGAGGCTGGTTTCATTGAAGTAGTGTAGCAGTTTTTTGCTTCCTGCTGATCACTCTCTATCTTCACCACACCCCATGGAGTTGGGAGCTTGACACATTGATGATATGTTGAGGGGACTGCCTTCATATCGTGTATCCATGGCCTGCCAAGGATAACATTACAGCAAGATAAGCAATCAATAACACGGAATTTTTGAACATAATTCACTCCCTCTATATAAATAGGGAGTTTGATGTCCCCTGATGTGCGTTAGGTGTCGTAGATTTTTAATGTATATTTTAAGCCCTTTAACACTTTTTAGCCAAGTTTTAAATTTATAAAACACGATATTTACTAACACGAAAGCTTGTGAGGATAATCAGCATGCCTTTGTCCCCCTAGCGTTTGACACGTTCGGCTCCTTGGCGCCAGAGGCGGTTCGGTTCTTGGCTAGAGTTCAGCGTGTGGTTCACATCAACTTTTCGACCCCTCAGAGGCGAGGCTTTGTTTTTAGTAGATTCGGGTTTTCCATTAAGAAGGGGATGGCGGCGCAGTTTGTTGCCCGTCTACCTGCTATTCTTATGTAATTTGCCGTGTTGATTGGAATGAAATAAATATAAGTAGAGATTTAAAAAAAAATTACGAACACTAAACACACATATGGGCAAGTGCACCCATCGTGAGCGTAGTATAGTGTTGGTAAGATACCGAGGTCGTCCAAGGACACAAGAGCTTTTAGTACCGGTTTATCCTCAACGTCTAATCAAATCAAAAATTAGAAAAAGGTTTTTAAATAAGAAAAATAAAACTAGCTAAAATGCTGAAAAATAAAATAAAAGTAAAAACAGATAGACAAGATGAATCACTTGGATCCGACTCGTGTGTAGTGTAACCTTTGATTATTTCCGCACTTTTCCACTTTTTAAGAGATTATCTTAGTTATTGTAGTAGGCCCCTCTTTTGAAGGTGATGTTACCCTCAACCCAGTAGTTTGAGTCAGCAAGGATACAATCCTAAAGGGTCGGATTATTGAAAGATAATTAATTAAGTTATTAATGCATAATGTGGTAGGCCCCTCTTTTGAAGGTGACGTTACCCTTGGCTAAGTAGTCTGAGTCAGCAGGGATACAGTCCTAAGTAGCCGGGTTAAAGTTTTAATAGTAGCTTACATATGAGGGGATCAAAGAGTTTGGACCCCCGCCATCCAATACCGGTGGGTATTGAAGGAGGTCCTACTAAATTTGACCCAGGTCCTTGCAGGATCTATACACTGAACAAGGCAAGACTCTTACCAAACCGTTCCCTTAACCCCTGACCAGGTAGCCAACATACCTCCATATAGACCGTGGAGATATGAATGGTGAAAATATTTTATTTTATATAGACAGTAAAATAATGCCAAGACACCACGAACAAACGATAAGGAAGAATCACCTTCAACATAAGAAACTAGTTATTAAAGTCATTAATACATAACCAAATAAAAAGTGCGAAAAGATTAAAAATAAAAAGTATTACACTAGACACTTGTCTTCACCAAGTGATGTAAGAGACTTAGGCAAACATGGCCTTTGATTGTCAAGAACTCTTACGACCAATCTTGGATCCCGAGACGACTCACAAACTCTATGATGGATGATGGTGTTGGATGATGGTGTTGTGATGGTGGTGGGTGGTGGGTGAAGTGTGAGAGAGGTGGTGTGCCAAGGGATGGTTTGCAAATGAGCCAAGCACCCCTATTTATAGCCTGAACAACAGCTCGGGCACGGCCCTGTGTCCATTGGGCAAGGCCCCGTGTCCATCCTTCTTCTCTGTCTTCATTAATTGCAGTTTGTCGGCATTAGTTGACCACGCCCCCGTGTCCGCTGGGCACGAACCCGTGTGCAGAAGCGTATCTGTACTATCAAGATTTCCCCAGATTCTGCGAATCTTAGAGTTGACCACGGCCCGTGTCCGCTGGGCACGCCCCCGTGGTGAGTGATAGAAGCTTCTACAACTTTGTCTTTTCTGCAGACACTTGGGCACGCCCCCGTGCTCATTGAGCACGGGGCGTGTTCAGCCTTCTGTTCTCTTGTTTTTGCTTGGGAAGATGTTGTCGGGGGGGGGGGGGGGTCGGGAATGCCACGTTTGTTCCTTTTCTTGTATTTATGTTAGATTTAGCTGCCTTTTTGCTTCTTTTGTTCATTTGAGCTCATTTAATCCTGAAAATACAAAAGGAAGACAAAAACACACTTTTTCCAACATTAGTACTAAAAAAGGGTTAGTTTTATGCCACAATTGATGTAATTTATATGTTTCATTTTGCACACATCACCCCCAATGTATTTTTTGTCTCTCCACTAAATCCCATAAGGACAGATGATCTTGGGGCAATGTCGGATTCAGGAATATTCATTCTTTTGAGGACATCCAACTGGATTATGTTCACCGAGCTTCCCCCGTCAATGAGAATCCTACGAACAAAATGGTTAGAGATAAATAATGTAATAACTAAACCATCATGATGAGGTTCCTGTATGTCTACACGATCCAATTAGTGTGGATCCGAAACCCTTGCAAAGTCAGGCTTCCTTTAACCTTTCTGGAATGGGGTTAATCTCCATTATTTCCCTGTATTGTGCCGCATGTTCTTCTGGGTCGGTGGTACCATCATAGGGATTCATATTAGGTGTTTGGAACCATTTTGGTATCTCAGCATTACATATAGGTGGTGTAAAGCGAGACACCCTATGACTTCCATCAGGGATCTCAGAAAATGGGCTTGACAACTCCAGGAACACTGGATATCATATCCTTAAAATTTTGTAACTCCTTAGCCATGGCCTGATTGATTCCTGGTTCCTGCATAAGAACATGATTAGTACCATAAGACGTATTGAAAGTGTTACCTCCTGATTGCTTTGAAATTGGAATCCCATAATTGTATCCAAGATGACGCGTTTCTGGCGTGAGAGTGGGACCAGATGAAGCAATGGTCTGCATGGGTGGTGTGTGTAAGGTGTAATATGTTTTTATTGATATTTTAAGCCCATTTTACACATTAGTCAAGTTTTAAATTTATAAAACACAATATTCTACTAACACTAAACACACACATGGGCAAGTGCACCCATCGTGAGCGTAGTATAGCGTTTAGTACCGGTTTATCCTCAACGTCTAATCAATCTAAAATTTTTGAGAAAAGATTTTTAAAACATGAAAATAAAAAATAAAAAAATGCAGAAATAAAAATAAAATAAAAACAAATAGACAAGATGAATCACTTGGATCCGACTCGCCTTTAATGTATCATTTGATGATTTCCGCACTTTTGCACTTTTTAAGAGATTATCTTAGTTCTAGTAGTAGTCCCCTCTTTTGAAGGTGACGTTACCCTCAACTCAGTGGTTTGAGTCAGCAAGGCTACAATCCCAAAGGGTCGGAATATTGAAAGATAATTAATTAAGTTATTAATGCGAAAAGTGGTAGGCCCCTCTTTTGAAGGTGACGTCACGCTCGGCTAAGTGGTTTGAGTCAGCAGGGATACAATCTCAAGTAGCCGGTTTAATGTATTAATAGTAGTTTACATATGAGGGGATCAAGCCATTCGCACCCCCGCCATCAAATACCAGTGGGTATTGAAGGAGGTCCTAGTAAGCTTGACCCAGGTCCTTGCAGGATCTATACACTAAACAAGGCAAGAACCTTACTAAACCATTCCCTTAACCCCCGACCAGGTAGCCAACATATCTCTATATAGGCCGTAGAGATATGAATGGTGTAAATCTTTTACTTTATAAAGACAGTAAAGTAATGCCAAGACACCATGGACAAATGATTAAGAAGTTTCACCTTCAACATAAGAAACTAGTTATTAAAGTCATTAATACAAAACCAAATAAAAAGTGCGAAAAGATTAAAAATCAAAAGTAATACATTAAATGATTGTCTTCACCAAGTGATTTAAGAGACTTAACCAAACATGGCCTTTGATTGACAAGAACTCTTACTATCAATCTTGGATCCCGAGACTACTATACACACTCTAAGGTGGATGATGGATGATGGTGGTGGATGTGGGTGTTGTAGTGGTGGTGGAGTGGTGGCAAAGTGGGAGAGTGGTTGTTTGCCAAGGGATGTCTTTGAAGTGAACCAAGCACCACTATTTATAGCCTGAACAGAAGCCCGGCCACGGCCCCGTGTCTAGCGGAAACACCCCCGTGGCCATCTTTTTCTCTTCCTTCATTAATTGCATTTGTTAACATAGGGCTCAACACGGCCCGTGTCCAGTGGGCACGAACCCGTGTGCAGAAGCGTATCTGTACTACCAAGATTTTGCAAGATTCTGCGTATCTTAGCGTTGACCACGCCCCGTGCTGAGCTGGGCACGCCCCCGTGGTGGGCGTAGAAGCTTCTACAGCTTTGTCTTTTCTGCAGGTAGCTGACCACGCCCCTGTGTCCAGTGGGCACGACCCCGTGGTCAGTCTTCGGTTTCTTATTTTTGCCTTTGGGGATGCTGCCGAGGGGTCGGGCATGTCACGTTTATTCCTTTTTTTGTATTTATGTTGGTTTTTGCTATATATTTGTTCCTTTTGTTCGTTTAAGCTCATTTGGTCCTGTAAATTCAAAAGAAAGACAAAAAAACACTTTTTTCCAACATTAGTACTAAAAAAGGGTTAGTTTTACGTCTCATTTGATGTAATTTATATGTTACATTTTGCACACATCAAATACCCCCACACTTGAATCTTTGCTTGTCCTCAAGCAAAACTCTTTAATATGTGGCTTACACACCCAAATGGAATAGGTAGAAGAGAAGTTTTGGGCTTGTCTTGAGTGTCGGGAATCCAAGATCTTTATTGGGTTTTATTTTTATTCTATTTATAATCCTATTCGTTATGATTTATTGAGAACGTTTCATAATAAAAATTACTTATTTGGGCATAACATGCCTATTTAAAATTCCATTAATATACAAGTTCACATACCTCACGGGAGATCACTCAACACTCGGCCGAAGATGTATTTTTGTGAAACACTCGAGATCGGCATGGAACTTACTTCTACCATATGCTTGCCAAGCAATCAAACCTCCTCCTTTTTAACTATAAACCTTCGTAAACATCAAGAGGACTTTGGGAAGGGTTAGGCTTGGGCTAAGGGTAGGTGGTTTTGGTTAGTGGTTAGTAAAAATGGCTAAAAGCGTAAAAAGCATCGGTCGTCGTTAAACTTTTTTATTTTTGTGACTTTTATTCAAACTAAACATATTCAAACAAAGTTTCTTTGAGGAACTTGTTTGTTTATTGCTAGACTTTCATCATTTTTTTATAAAGAAGTCACAAGATAACCGAGCTTTTTACTAAAATAAAGGGTTTAAAAAGAAAAAGGTTTTGGTGGTGAAGGGTGTTTGTTTTGTGGGTTTTGAAATGAAAAGGTTTAGGCTCAAAGGGGGTTAACTAGGGGTATTTTGGGTAGGTGATAAAAAAATAGAAAATAATGGTGTTGAAAGGAAAATGGGTTAGTCCTAATGCCTCCATCGTTTACTTACTTGGGTTTAAGTTGGTAAGGACCGGGAATGCATTGTCGTGGCAAGTTCTAAAGTCGTAAGAACCAAGCGGCTATTCACACAAGAAATGAAAAATGAGCATTTACTTTAAAGATATATGCTTGTATGCTCAATAAAGGCTCAAAACTCACTTGTTGTGGGAATGGGTTTATAATGTGCCAGCAAACTTTGTCAGTTTTTTTGATTCCATACGGCCGTATAACAGTATACGGCCCGTATACACCATGTGTAAATAATTTTCCTGGTCGTATACAATGTATACGAACGTGTATACGGGCCGTATACTGTTATACGGCCCGTATTCTTCGAAAATTAGATTTTTCTCAAAGTATTTAAGGGATTTAAGGTGTCAATCACATGAGACATTTTACAGTCGTGAGGTGCTCAAACCTTTCTAAAAGTAGAAAAAAAATAAAACATTAACAAGTAACAAAGATTGAAGAACAAAATAAAACGTTTCATCAACCGGCTTTGAAAACCGGACGGAATCTACGAAGAAACTGTTGGAATTTGTGGATTTCGGTTGGTTCAGAAACTTAACAAAAGAAGCAACTAAAAAAATACAACTGATTACTCGGTCGAATAATGGCCAATAATCCGTTCATTATCTGTGGTTCCAATGTCTACTACTACAATCCTTCCTACATTATTGAAAATTACTATATCACCCCCACCAGATACATCAACTTTGGATTTGATTAAATGTCGTTCTAACAAGTGTCCATATGGTTGGTACATTTATCGCATCCCGTTCTTCCGATACGGGCCCACAAGAGTTGAGCAAGAATTGGGTCTGTCGCATGATAGAAGATACATATCGTCCGTTCAAGTTGAGCTTCCTGGTACATATCGTCCGTTCAAGTTGAGCTTCCTGATACATATTGTTCGTAAGAAACTTTTCGTGCACTGAACCTTCAGTTGTGTACGCAAATTCACTTTCTCTCTCTCTCTCTCTAGGTACTGGTACCCTTCAATCTTCTTGAGTATTTTTCTAACTTTATGCTTGCATCCACCACAGTGAATATTAACTTTGAGTGAAAGAGTCTGTTTAACTACAGCATAAGCACATACACATTCCGAATAACTTCACAAAGATTTGTTGGAATTTGTGGATCAACAGAAATAACTGAATACAACCGGTCAAATGAGACACTATAAAGTGTAAACTTATCGTGTGTTGTAGTTTGGAAAGATGACCGAATAGAGATCTGAATCAGGCGTTGTTCTTGTTGTTGCATCGGGAACGAAGGAGGAGACTCAACTGTCGCTGCACTGTTCTCGTTGTGGTCGACGTATACCAACGGTTCTGCGAAAAAAAACATCATATGTTCATCATTGTTCTTGAAGATGAAGATGAAGAAACGAGGGTTTATTCTCTTTAATCTATTAGAGCAATCCTTGTTTTGAGAACCTGATTCTGATTTAAACAATGCACGACATGTCTGTTAGTGGTTTCTGTAACCAATTGGGAACCACATATTTGCTTCAAGATTTATGTCTGATGTCCAAGTTTGATCACATTTGACTTTGTTCTTCGTTTTTTGGATCGTTCTAATAGATTAAAGAGAATAAACCATTTTTTACCCTAAGAATACGGGCCGTATACTATTATACGGGCCCGTATACACCATGTGAAAAAAATTTACCAGATCGTATACAATGTATACGATGATTGTATACGGGCCGTATAATACGGCCCGTATACTATGGGTAAAAATTGGTAAAAAAAATGGTTTATTCTCTTTAATCTATTAGAACGATCCTTGTTTTGAGAACCCTGATTCTGATTTAAACAATGCAATTATTCCTCTCAATTGAATAGACAGACACTTGCTTCATAGGACTCACTTGAATCGTCTCAGAAGTACTGAATAACAGAAATAACAGCTTCGGTTTCATCAACCGGCTTTGAACGAGTCTAGAACACTTGTAATCCTCAACCGGCTTTGAAATCGGACGGAATCTACGAAGAAACTGTTGGAATTTGTGGATTTCGGTTGGTTTATGCGTTGAAAAGAGAAGCAACTAAAAAAGCGGTGAACGGTATTTAACGTACACAATTTGTTTGAATTTGTGGATTTCGGTTGGTTCATGCGTTGAAGTACTGAATCAACAAAAATAACTGAAATAACAGCTTCGGAATCTATTAATACAACTGATTACTCACTCGAATAATGGCCAATAAGAAACAAATCATTAAAAATACAACTGATTACTCACCATTCTCTTGCACCTTCAACTATGTTGCTTCGATTTAGTTATTTTCCAACTGTTTCAGTTATGATTCAATAAATAATATCTAATTGAGAAGCACTAAAACGGTTGCGGTTGTCCAATTCCAGACCAGTAATGTAAGGAGAAGCGTTGAGATAACGGACATCCATCGAATACATCTTTCAAACTTTCAAAATTCAAATCATACTAACACAAAGTATCTCGATATGGTTGGTGTAAAAGCTCACATTTTACTACGTTGACCATGTTTTTTGACAAATCATCTGCTTCCTGAATCTGAATCTGAAAGTTAACTAGACCTCTCAAGTTGTCATTCATAACAACTAAGCGTCTGGAGAAGAGTATGTTGATATAAGAGAGTTGATGCAATTTTCCAAGCATTTTATCGTGTGTTGTAATTTTAATGAAGCAATGAAGATTGAATATGCAAACCGCATCCGTTTTGTATACGGAAACAGTGGCTATGGGAAATACAAACCCGACACATCTTCTGTGATGATTCGAAACATTCCGAATAACTAGCAGAAGAACCCGACACGTCTTCTGCTAGTTACTCTTTTCTTCGATTTCAACAAATCTTTCAAGACCATTCACCTCTTTCAACCTACCAAAACACCGTAAACCCCTTCTTTTAATCTATTAGAACGATCCTTCTTTTAATCTATTAGAACGAGGCAACTTTCCTTATCACCCGAACAGGTGATTTCTTATCCATACTATTCCTCATAGCCATATACCCACTCACAAGTTGTTGATATTTGGGTGGTGATTTACTCCTGAACAAACCATGCCCACCTTGACCAGAATAGATAAGCATCACTCGATCCACTTACATTCGAAGAACGCTGAGAATCTACAACGCTTATGGCCAGATTCTTTCCTTCAATCTTGGCAAAATCAATGCATGCTTGTTTTATTATTTTCGTCTACATGTGTTTTGAAATAGGCTTTGTTATTGGTTTAATGAAGTTACACGTAACATCTAGTTATATTCAGATTTAAACAATGCACGCCTCAACTGAGATAACGGACATCCATCAAGCTCAAAAAGAAAACTTGTGTTTCCCATAGTCACAAAAGATTACGGTTTGTATTTCGCATAGCCACCGTTTCCGTAGTAAAAAAACAGTTGCGGTTTGTATTTCGCATAGCCACCGTTTCCGTAGTAAAAAAACGGTTGCGGTTTGCACATTCAATCTTCAATACTTCATTAAAATACCACTAGTAGAAGAACCCGACACGTCTTCATGTTACGGAGAATGTTCTAGAAATTGAAGGAAAAGGAAAAGATTTGTTGAAATCGAATTTGACAACTATGACAGCTTATTAAAAGTAGCAATCACCTCCAATCATTTCCTGGTCAAATCACACAATATAAAGTTTAAAGTTATCGTGTATTGTAGTTTGGAAAGATGACCGAATAGAGATCTGAATAACAAAATGTGGAGAACTTGTTTGTGTCGGGTTCTTCTGCTAGTTATTCGGAATCGATAAATAACCAACACGAAGATCTCTGCGATCGCTAAGGTTTCCGTCAACGGACTGGTCGGTAACGTTACTCTACCTGTGCTCCGATTTAAGCGGCGTGTTCCGATCAACGTTTATCGACATTGTTAAAGTTGATGAAGAGTTTAGAAACCCTAGAATGATTGTGTTTTTACTGGAAAAAAACGTGATACTTGAAAAAACACCATTATATACGGCCCGTATAAATGTGGTAACATCAAAAACCTCCCAAAATAAATCCATTGAGCCGTATACGTTTTACAAATCATATACCGATGTATACGGCTCATATAACTATATACGGGCCGTATATAATAAAATCAAAAAAACATTCTATACGGGCCGTATAATTGTATACGCCCGTATACACTAGAGGGTGTGAAAATAAGATTAAGGGGGGTGTGGGAAGAAGGGTTCTTTAGATATTTTCTATGCTCACAGTCAACTTTTAAAATACAAAATATCCATAGCCAAGCACTAGAAAAACTGTGAACACAAAAAAGGAAAGACGAACTTTCTCGGTCCTTATCCTAACGCGTTATCCTAATAAAATCTATATATATTATTAACAAGAGACCCAAAATATAATTTATTTATTTAATTAATTAAAAAAAGATAGACCATTTGTTATTATTAATATTCTTTGAGTGGTTGAGGCACCCCACTGTTAAGATGACAACGGAAAAGAACCAAATTCACAGGAAACACAACTCTTGAAAGTTGAATCACAATCACAATCATTATTAACATATTGTTAAGGTAAATCTTTCTTCTTCTCTGATTGATTTGTTATTCTTTTTGTTGGTTGGCAATCTTGTTTTGATGTTTGTGATCAGGGTCTTGATGCATTTGAGTTGGGTAGTTTGAATTTTGAAGATTGCATGCTTCTTGCATTATAATATAATATAATATAATATAATATAATATAATTGGTTTTAACTTTAAGGCTTATGTGAAGTTATTGAAGTAATTTTAGATAAAGGGTGTGTGTGTTTTTATGACATGATTGGTTGGTTGGTTGAAGACTTGAAGTCGCAGTGCAATGTCTTGTATGTTATTAGAATTTTTTGTGTTGAACATAAATATTTAAAGTTGAGATGATCACTTTAGGTTGCTTATCTAAACATTTTGTTGTGTGTGGTACTTTAGTGTTGATAATGGTTCGATTAGGTTTCTGATAGGCCTGGCAAACTGGTGGGTTCGGGTCATAACGGGAGGAGCAAAATGAGTTCGGGTCAAAATGGTCGTTTCAAAAAAACCGATCAATTTGGTTTGGGTCAAAACGGGTTCGGGATGGTGGGGTGGGGTGGTGGCAGGGGTGCAGTGCTGGGGGTGGTGGCGGCGGCGGCGTGACAGGTGGGGGGGTTGGTTGTGGTGGTGGTGGTGGCGTATTCAACCACCAACAACTCAGGCTAATCCCACAACTCTAAAGGAATGTCCGACTCACATACCACCAACGTTTTTTTTTTTTTTTTTTGTGCCAGTTAAGTGTGTTTGGGTAGAACCAATCTAGGATGAGTGACCTTCCAAGAGAAAACTCAACTGATAAGGGTGGAGAAGCAACTTAAAATGAGTGACCTCTTGAGAAGTTTCCACTCGGGTAACCATGAACAAATCTGTGAGTTGTTCGTTGTTCGTGGGTAAGGCGGACAATATTGGTTCATTTGGTGGATATGAGTGGCCAGATGTTACATCAAGGATCAAATGTAGACATTGTGCATACGATTTTTTGAAGTTGATAATGTAGTTTGCTATTGTGTTTAGTCTGGTTGTTTGATGTTTGAAAAAAGATACAAAAAAGTTATTGTACAGAAAAACATTCGGTTTTCTGATATTGCCTTCTAGTTTTAACATGAACCCTTATTAATCACCAAAAATATGGTCATTATGGACGTATAATAAAGATGAGCCACTTTATGATCAGTGAATCTGGTGTGATTATCATCATGTTTATCAAATTTCATTCATTCATGTCATATATGACATGAACATCTCATCAGTAACTGAACTTTGGGAAACATGCTTATTGTTGTTTCAGGTTCACTGTTATGCTTTAACGGTTTCTATGGCTTACCCTGGTACCCTAAGCTCACTGTACGCGGTTACCGTTTGGATTGCTTCATACGCTCTTGTTGCAATTATTGGGTTGTTTCAAATCTCCTGTTTTATTGGCATCTCTATTTTCAATCAGTAAAGCACTTTAAAAGGAGGGGGGGGGGGAATGAAAAGATCAAGAAATGCCGAAAGAGGTTATTGGTTATGCTCAGTTAACTTTTAATTGTAGAGGTGATTCTTGTTTAATTGCACTTTTAACTTTTAATTGTAAAGGGTAAAATGGGTGGGTCAGAGGCGTTGGGTGATGGTTAGTTTTCGGAGCAGGTCAAAACAGGATGGGTTGACCCGAAACATTAACAGTCAAAAAATTTACTTATTTATAATAGTGTGTTAAATATGGTTAAAAAAATTATATTGTTTTAATAGTTACTTTTTTAGGCTGAAAATGATTCTGGTGGTGGTACGCATTAAGAAATACACCTTTTTTTGCCACTTTTGACCTGCTTGACCGGTTTAACTAATTTCTATCCCATTTCGCTACCTCTCAATATAGCGTGTAGGTGAATCTGCAAGCCTTTTGGTATGAATCTGCAGGAGTTTTGGAGCTGGAAATGTAGGCGAATCTTCATCCGTTTTGTGAGTAACGTGTCCTATGTAAAATTTTACCTTTTACAACTATCTTTCAAGGGTTTATTCATTGTTTTGGTTCTTATGCTTCAAACAAATCTACACAATTGGAACATGCAAGTGTTTTGTCCGATCATAATATAATAAAAGAAAGTTACTTTTTTTATCCTCCTGTTCATCCCTTGTGCAGCTGAATAGCTGATCCATGATTGTCATTGATACTTTTTAGTCTTTATCTTATTTGTTAAATATTCTATGTTAGTTTTATAAAAAAATGGGTTTGGGCCCGCCACATCATCATGCAAACAATGTCAACCAAAAATAAATATCTTATCTCATGTCACTATCCTTGATTATATATAGATAATGTCCATGAAAAATGTTCATGTTAAATGTGTATATATTATTGGACAGGATGCTTCCTACTCATCATCTGAAACACCTTATAAGACCTGACTAGATTTTTGACCCGTGCCGCGTGTTGCAGCGGCATCGTTGTGTTTAGCGTGTCGCTACACGTGTTACGATGATGACTTAAACGTGTGATATCCACGCGTGACCTGACTTGTTTTTTATTTTGTCACACACGTTACGTTCGTCACATTAACGTGGTTAGGCATAGATAAAGAAGAGTATAATGTCTCGCACGTTGTGGTGTGAAGTCGTAAAAGTAATTTAAACAAAAGAATTTGAAATGTTGGAGAATATGAGGTGTGAAGTTATTAAGTAGAAATTAACGTGTAATGCTTGCGCGTGACGTGACATTTATGTGGTTAGGCATAAATAAAGAAAAGTATAATGTCTCGCACGTTGTGGTGTCAACTCGTAAAAGTAATTTTAAACAAAAGAATTGAAATGTTGAAGAAGATGAGGTGTGAAGTTATAAGTAGAAAAAATAGGACGAATCAACGTTGTTAATTATCAAAAGTTAGGTGTTAAGGTGCCACTTACCAAAAAATGAGGGGTGAATTAGAAAATCTATAAAGTTAAAGGACAAATAGAAAATCTCTAAAGTTTGTTGTGAATTTGAAATCTTTAAAGTTAGGGATGAATTAGAAAATCTATAAAGTTTGGGGTGCATTGGAAAATCATTAAAGTTAGGGGATGAATTAGAAAAATGCATGGTCAACCATCGACCATGCATTTTAAGATTATATACAATGATTCCATTATTTTTACACTCATAGTAAAGTGAATATATCATGTTTTTTCAATGAACCATGAGCGAAAAATTGGTGGGGACCGAGGCACCCCACGGCCCTAATAAAGTTTCGCATCTGTGCTGGGCTACAAGCTTCTTGGTTGCCACAAATATCATGCAACTAGTAACAAGTCTCTTGCAAGGGTCAAAACTCAAAACCATACAACTCTTTTAATAAGTCCCCAACACGAAATTTTGAATGATTACCATTTTGTTTACTAAACAGTGTGTTGCTGAAATGTACGTACTAGTTATCTTCAATCAATATGGTTACAGTCTTACAGATATAATAGCCTTTTAAGCATTCACATCCCTTCTCTGAAATACTATGCGAGGGAAGTTTTTATTTTATGAAAAATCTCAATATTATGTGAGGGAAGTTTTTATTTTATGAAAAAATTACAAGTTTTGTCCTTTATGTTTACATCAAATTTCAGGCGCTGTCCTTTAGCGCAAAATTTGACAGGCGGTGTCCTTTACCTTACAAAATCTTGCAAGTTTTGTCCTTTAGGCCAAACCCAGTTAGATTTTTTAGTTAAATCTAGTCATGTGGGGCATTGTTGTCATTTCATTTCTTCAGGGACTATAGTGTAAAACAACTTATACATAAGGACTAGTTTGAAATAAACTAAAAAATAATATACCATATAAAATATTTCTCTATCTCTAAACAGAAAGTCTCCATCACTCTCTCTTCTCTCTAACATAATCTGAACTCTCTCTCTTCTCTTTTTTTTTTTTTTTTTTTTGAAAGGCAACCTTATATTAACAAGAACTCAGGCCAAACAAAGAAACAAGCAAGCAAAAAATTACATGCAGACGACAACAGTGAAGGGTGGTTGTGGTGGTGGGTCAGGGGCGGCGGTGGGTGAAAACAGAGTTGTACACTCCCAAACCACTACAAATTGTACAACCAGGAGAACCAATCCCTACTTTTGATAATGAACCTTTGCATCCCATTCCACTCAAAGTTGTAAGACCAACAAAAAAGGAATATTATATGAGTCCGAAATTTTGGAATGAAGTAGCAATCTGGGGGCCAAGCTATACCAATCATCCTACTTCTGGTGGTGAACCTTCAGATCCCATAAAAGAAGAGATTGATGAGAAACCTGAAATCTCAGTTGTACAACCCAAAAAAGAAGAAGATGATGAAAAACAAAAGATCCCCATCCTACAACCTAAACATGAAGAAGATGAGGAAAAACCTATAATCTCAGTCAAGAATTTTGGAAGGAAGTAGCTGATGTGTGTAAAATGCAACATATAAATTACATCAAATGAGGCATAAAACTAACCTTTTTTTAGTACTAATATTGGAAAAAGAGTGTTTTTGTCTTCCTTTTGTATTTTCAGGATTAAATGAGCTCAAAAACGCAAAAGAAGCAAAAAGACAGCTAAATCCAACATAAATACAAGAAAAGGAACATTAGTGGACTGCTCGAACCCTCAACGGCACCTTCCAAAGCAAAATAGAGAAAACAGAAGGCTGAACACGCCCCGTGCTCAGCCAGCACGGGGCCGTGCCCAAGAAGCAGCAGAAAAGACAAACCTATAGAAGCTTCTATTGCCCATCACGGGGCCGTGCTCAGCGGACACGGGGGCGTGTCGAAAGTACAGCAGGCGCATTTATTGTAATTGCGAATTACAATTAATGAGGAGAGAGAGTGTCAGACGGACACGGGGCCGTGTCCAGCTCTCTATTCAGCCTATAAATAGGAGTGCTTGGATTCATTTCATCTCATCCCTTGGCACACCACCTCTCTCACACTTCATCCACCACCCACCACCATCACAACACCATCATCCACCACCATCATCCATTGTCCATCATAGAGTGTGTGAGTCGTCTCGGGATCCAAGATTGATCGTAAGAGTTCTTGACAATCAAGGCCATGTTTGCCTAAGTCTCTTACATCACTTGGTGAAGACAAAGTGTCTAGTATAATACTTTTTATTTCTAATCTTTTGCACTTTTTATTTGGTTTTGTATTAGTGACTTTAATAACTAGTTACTTATGTTGAAGGTGATCTTTCCTTATCGTTTGTCCGTGGTGTCTTGGCATTATTTTACTGTCTATATAAAATAAAGGATTTTCACCATTCATATCTCCACGGTCTATATGGAGGTATGTTGGCTACCTGGTAGGGGGTTAAGGGAACGGTTTGGTAAAAGTCTTGCCATTGTTCAGCGTTTAGAGGTCCTGCAATGGACCTGGGTCAAATTTAGTAGGACCTCCTTCAATACTTCACGGTATTGGATGGCGGGGGTCCAAACTCTTTGATCCCCTCATAAGTTAACTACTATTAATACTATAACCCGGCTATTTAGGACTGTATCCCTGCTGACTCAGACTACTTAGTCGAGGGTAACGTCACCGCCAAAAGCGGGGCCTACCACAATACTGCATTAATAACTTAATTCATTATCTTCCAATAATCCACCCCTTTAGGATTGTATCCCTGCTGACTCAAACTACTGGGGTGAGGGTAACGTCACCTTCAAAAGAGGGGCCTACTACAATAACTAAGATAATCTCTTAATTATGTGCAAAAGTGCGGAAATAATCAAAGGTTATACTAGATACGAGTCGGAACCAAGTGATTCATCTTGTCTATCTGTTTTTATTTTTTATTTTTATTTTCAGCATTTTAGTTAGTTTTATTTTTCTTAGTTTAAAACATTTTTCTAAATTTTTGTTTTGGTTAGACGTTGAGGATAAACCGGTACTAAAAGCTCTTGTGTCCTTGGACGACCTCGGTATCTTACCAACGCTATACTACACTCAACGATGGGTGCACTTGCCCATATGTGTGTTTAGTGTTAAGTAAAATATCGTGTTTTATAAATTTAAAACTTGGCTAAAATAAGTGTTAAAAAGGGCTTAAAATATACACCTAATATATACGACACTTCGCACGCATCAAGTTTTTGGCGCCGCTGCCGGGGACACAAGGATTTTGAGAAAGTTTAAAATCGACGGCCTAATCAGTTTTTCAAAACCTTTTCAAAACGCGCGCACATTTTTCTGCATTTTAGTTTAGTTTGCATTTACAGTAGCCTGAACACGGGGCCGTGCTCATTGAACACGCCCCCGTGCTGCATATTTTTAGTTAGATACCCAGATACAGAGTCTGAACACGGGGCCGTGCTCGCTGAACACGCCCACGTGCTCAACGTGACCAGTAACTTTAATTAAAACGCCCAGATACAGATCCTGTACACGGGGCCGTGTTCACCAGACACGGGGCCGTGTCCAGCCTTCTGTTAAATCTTTGTTTCATTTTCTGGTCCCGAGACTCAGTTGTGATCTGCTGAGTGATTCTTATGGATCAATACTCAGGAGGTTACAACTACACCTATGATGAGGATGATTATAGGGGTAATTATTGCACAAATTGTCGTAATACACGTTCGATTCAAAATAATCACTCGTATCAACCATCCAATTCATACACTTACTATGAGGAACCCAGGTACGAACCATCAACTTCATACACATCCTATGAAGACCAAAGGTATGAACCTCCTCCCTCATACTCATATTTTGATGAACCTAGGTATGAGCCTTCATACTCATACTTTTAGGAACCAAGATATGAGCCCCCACCTTCATATGCTTATTATGAGGAACCTTGGCGTGAACAACCCACCTCATATGAGTATTATGAAGAACAAAATTACGAACCTTATCCATCATATGCTTACAATGAAGGACAATGGTGTGAACCATCAACTTCATATGGGTATTATGAGGAACAAAGGGTCGAACAACCGGATTCAAGCTTAGAAAATAATGATTCTTTTTCTATAACCGAAGTGACCGATAGGATATTAGAACACATTAGAGTTATCGATCAATGTATAAAAGAAGCTCGCGCAAGGGAAGAGGAGTCCCGCGCAAGAGAAGAATTAAAAAAAGAAGAGATAACTAAAAATGAAAAAATGGAAGAACAAATAAGTGAAAAACCGACACATGAGTTAAACAACGAAATAGGTGAGTCCGACAACGTTAAAATTCAAGAAGAGTCTAATTTTGAAGAAATTAATCTCTTGTCACCTTCTTTCGAAAATCATTGTTTAGTACCCACTCATGCTAAGTTTTTAAAAGAGTTAAACACTAACACTAAAATTGACGAAACAGTAAGTGTTAAGTTAACCAATGATCAAACTTCGCTAATAAAAGAAGACCCATTTGAAATTAACATCACACCGGTTCCATGTTTCTTTCAAAATTCGTTTATTAGTAATGTCACAATCGATAAAGATCTTTGTGTTAACATAATGCCCAACTACATTTTCGAAAAATTAAGTATTAGTGATTTTTCTCCACTTCAAATACCCATTTTTCAATCCAATCGGAAAGTAATAAAATCAATCGGCATAGTTGAAGATGTCTTGGTTCAAGCGAATCAAATGGTAATCCCAACCGACTTCGTCCTCCTCGATGACGCTCCTCTTGTGTTGGGACGACCATTTGTAAAAACTTACGAAGCTTTGAAAAACCGGAAGTTCAATAATCTACCTCTTCAATTAGGGGCATTTAAAAGAAGTGTCGATCTCGAACGATCAATGAAATATCCATTCGGCAATAATGACCCCCTAATTGAAGATGAAGATGAACCACCCGATACAAGTGAAGAGATTGACCACTTTGTTGAAGAAGAGGTCGCCATAGAACAAACTTTTAAAGTTCTTGATCGAAACGAGCAACCAAATAAGGAGTCTCCTAAAGACCCACCACTTGAGCTCAAAGAACTTCCAAAAGGTTTGGAATATGCTTTTCTGGACAAAGATGGTAAGTTACCTGTAATTATTTCGTCTAAATTAGATAACCTAGAAAAAGAAAAACTAATTAGTCTTTTGAAAAAACACAAAAATGCAATAGCTTGGAAACTTGTTGACATAAAAGGAATTAGTCCTTCTATGTGCACACACAAAATTTTGATGAATGACGACTACAAATCGGTCATACAACCACAACGTCGAGTAAATCCAAATGTTCAAGAAGTGGTTAAAAACGAAGTCATCAAATTACTTGACGCCGGACTTATCTATCCTATTTCCGATAGTCCTTGGGTGAGTCCCGTCCAAGTAGTTCCAAAGAAAGGAGGTATGACGGTAATTACTAATGAAAAGAATGAATTACTACCAACAAGAACCGTCACAGGATGGAGAGTATGTATAGATTATAGACGATTAAATGAAGCAACAAGAAAGGATCATTTTCCTTTACCCTTCATTGATCAAATGTTAGAAAGATTATCCGGTAATAAATTTTACTGTTTCTTGGATGGTTTTTCAGGTTACTTTCAAATCCCGATAGCACCCGAAGACCAAGAAAAGACAACTTTCACATGTCCCTATGGAACTTTTGCTTATCGACGCATGCCGTTTGGTCTATGTAATGCCCCCGCAACATTCCAACGTTGCATGGTAGCCATTTTCCATGACATGATAGAAAAGACAATGGAAGTCTTCATGGACGACTTTTCTATCTTTGGGGATTCATACGACCAATGCCTCGATAACCTTGAACGAATGCTATCCCGATGTGAGGAAACTAACCTCACCCTTAATTGGGAAAAATGCCATTTCATGGTAACGGAGGGAATAGTACTCGGTCACAAGATCTCAAGCGAAGGAATGGAGGTGGATCGAGCCAAAATAGATACCATTTCTAGATTACCTCCTCCATCCTCCGTAAGAGCTATTAGAAGTTTCCTAGGGCATGCCGGATTTTATAGGCGGTTTATCAAAGACTTTTCAAAAATCTCAAGGCCTCTAACAAAATTACTTGAAAAAGATGCTCCTTTCATCTTTGACAAGGATTGCAATCAAGCATTTCTAACCCTAAAGGAAATGCTAGTCAATGCACCTATCATGATAGCACCTGATTGGAAGTTTCCTTTCGAAATCATATGTGATGCTAGTGACTTTGCAGTTGGAGCTGTCTTGGGACAGAGAAAAGAAAAGCATTTCCACCCAATATATTATGCTAGTAAAACACTTAACGATGCACAAGAAAATTACACAACAACTGAAAAAGAGTTACTAGCTGTGGTATTTGCTTTTGATAAATTTCGTTCTTATCTTGTTCTTTCTAAAACTATAGTCTATACAGACCATGCAGTCATTCGATATCTCTTTAAGAAGCAGGACGCAAAACCACGTTTGATTAGGTGGATTCTACTCCTCCAAGAATTCGACATTGAAATCAAAGACAAAAGAGGAGCAGAAAATACCGCAGCAGATCATCTTTCGCGCCTAGAAGACCCAGCTTTGGAGGCAACCAGGGACGAGCAAATCAACGAAAATTTTCCAACTGAATCCCTGGAAATGGTGGAATTTAAGGAAGAACCATGGTACGCCGACTTTGCTAACTACTTAGCTAGTGGAATAGTCGCAAAAGGATGGCCACATCATCAAAGAAAAAAATTCTTTGCCAATGTGAAACACTATTTTTGGGAAGATCCATATCTTTTCAAAATGTGTGCCGACCAACTCGTCAGACGATGCGTACATGGTAGTGAAGCGCGAAGAATTCTCCGCCATTGTCATGAAGGTCCATACGGAGGACATCATGGTGCAGCCAGTACCGCACGAAAGGTATTTGATTCAGGATTTTATTGGCCAACCATTTACAAAGATGCCCAAAATCTTGTAAAGACATGTGATGCTTGCCAAAGAACAGGTAATATTTCTTCCAAAAACGAAATGCCACAAAATGGCATTCTTGTTTGTGAAATTTTTGATGTATGGGGACTCGACTTTATGGGACCTTTCCCACCATCAAAAGGAAACAAATACATACTTGTGGCAGTAGATTACCTGTCTAAATGGGCCGAGGCCGAGGCACTTCCAACAAATGATGGAAGAGTAGTGGTAAGATTTCTGAAAAAATTATTCTCTCGTTTTGGCACACCTAAAGCTTTAATAAGTGATAGAGGTACCCATTTTTGTAATCATCAACTTGAAAAAATTTTAACAAGATATGGGGTCTATCACCGGGTTTCGACAGCCTATCACCCTCAAACAAACGGACAAGCCGAAGTGACCAATAGAGGGTTAAAACGAATACTAGAAAAAACCGTAGGGTTAAACAGAAAGGAATGGGCTGATAAATTAGATGATGCTTTATGGGCTTTTCGAACTGCTTATAAAACAACGATAGGTACAACCCCATATAAGCTAGTCTATGGAAAGAGTTGTCACTTGCCCGTAGAAATTGCACACAAAGCCTACTGGGCAATCAAAAATGTAAACTTAGATCTAGAATTTGCTGGTAAAAATCGATTTTGTCAAATAAATGAATTAGACGAGCTTAGGAATTATGCATACTCAAACTCTGAGATTTATAAGGAAAGAATGAAAAATTGGCATGACAAACATATTAAACCTAATGAATTTCGGGTAGGAGATTTAGTTCTTTTGTTTAATTCACGACTTCGATTGTTTCCTGGTAAATTAAAGTCTAGGTGGTCAGGACCTTTTTCCGTCACCCATATTTTTCCACACGGTGCAGTAGAAATTAAACCTCGAAATGGGCCACCATTTAAAGTCAATGGCCAACGGCTGAAACTCTATCAAGGATTTATTGAGGATGAGGAAGAAGAGATCTCGCTTCAAACCGTGGAAGAATAAAAACATCATGCCTGGTAAGTTACGAACGATTGAGGCGGCAAAATAAAGCGGTAAGTTTTCTAAACCATAGCTTATGGGAAAAAGGGGCACTCACACGCGCACGAAAAAAAAAAAAAAAAGAAGCTCGGCACGAGGCCGTGTCCGCTGGACACGGGGCCGTGTTCGCGCTGCAGACGGGATAAAACCCCTTTTTCAAAACAGTTTCTTCATTACACACGCCCCGTTTCCCCACAAAAGCTCTGGTTCCAGGCGATTTTTCGCGAAATTCCAACGTCTCTTACCGATCTAACAACGTCAAGGTATGATTCTGTCACTCTTAGTAGTTAGATTAGTTACTTGCATGTAGTTAATACACCACAAATTTGGGGAAAAATCTAGGGTTCTTGATGTTCATCCGGATCGAACCTAAAATTTTTGCCTAAATCTGTTTGCATTTAGTTAGATTAGTGTTAAGGGAAGTAAATACACTTGTATTGTTTATAGATTCACCCGATTTCTTACAAAAACCCCAAACCCTTGTTCTTGAACCGAAAAAGATAAAATTGATAGGGTAAACGGGTTATTTTGGGAAAAACGGCACTTAGGGTTTCATTTTCGGGGGAAACCGCACGTATTGGTTCAAAAATTTTCAAGTTTTCGAAACCGGGTCGAAAAATGGGATTTTTGAGTAACAGACCCCTGGACACGGGGCCGTGTCCGCTGGGCACGGGGTCGTGTCCAGCCCGCTGTTTGCAGTTTTGTCCGAAAATATTTCTGTTTCATGCTAACTTTTGGTGTATTCTTGCAGATGGCCAGGAAGTTTACTAGATTCAACGCCAATGAGCTAGATGCAAGAGCTCGATACGAGCTTCTTCAAACAAGGCCGGAGGAATACCCGAGGCAGGCGTGCACATAACTACTAACCATGGTGAATCAAATTGACCGTTTCAACAACATTGTCACGGGACCACTCAGAGTCGCACTAACAACCCGACTCCGTTCCGTCCATGAATGCACCTTGGAATTCTACAGCACCTTTGCATTCACTTCAAGGTGCGACCCGTTCGATACTGACGGGGTGTCATTCAGGTGTGGCGGAACGAGGTATTCGATCTCCATGGCACAATTCGGGTCGATTATCGGGTTGTATGCGGAGGAGGATGCGGGAAACGAAGAAAATACAGGGGGATTGAGAGAGATCGAAGACAACGAGCGCCAAGCCATGTGGGCTCAGATTGGGGAAGGGTTCTACAATCCGAGCAGCACTAAGAGTACCAAGCTGAGGGATCCGCTTTACAGATACATTCATAGGCTCCTCGGCTACTCTCTTAGCCAAAGGCATGACAGTGGTGGCGTCGTTGGGTTAAGAGATTTGCTTGTCCTCCATTGCATTCACAACCGCAGGCCGCTCGATGTTCCGTTCCTCATGCTCCGAAACATGCATCACAACCGCCTTGCTAGTGCACCAACTCCTATTTTCTTCGGGGGGTGGGTGTACCGTCTCTTCAAGCACTTCGCCCACATTCCGAGGTCATTTGAGAGGAGCCCATGGTCGGGTACGGTGGATATTCACATATGCCGCTCGATGAACCTGGTTTATGAGGCAGAAGACGGGACGGTAACCTTTCAAAGGATGCAAGGTCATGCATGGAACCCGCAAGAAGCACTTGTCCTCCCAGCTCCGCAACATCATCAGTACCAATACCCACCCCACGGTGATCTGGGCCAATCATCCTCCTCGGGAGGCAGTTTTCCTAATTTTCAAAGTTTGCATGATTTGTTGCAGGAAAACCTCATGTGTACTCGGAACACCTACAACATGGCGAGCAACACCTACCACCGGGTCGGAGCTATCGAGAGAAACCTATCCGAGATACAAGACGATGTCGGATACATACGAGACCACATTGCACGCCGTGGAGGGGATGACGATGATGATGATGATGATGATGATGATGCCATGGAGTAGGCGGGAGGAGCATAGGAGGAAGCGGTTGATTGATGACTCCCCAGGTTAACCCTTTGCAATCTTGAACAATTGATGGCCTGCGTGCCAAGTGTTAGACAATTTACTTTTCCTAACTATTTTCTGCATTTTATTTTTCTTACTTTATGCTTGGAACAATTAACTGTGGTAATGTAGGATGTTTGTGTTGCTTGGTGTGGTATTAAGTGATGAAACAGGTACAAACCAAGGCTTAGGGTGTTAAGCCTCAGCACTTATAGGGCTAGGATGGAAAAACCGGAGGAAGAAACCTGTTTTTCAGGCTTTCAGACTGTCCACACGGGGACGTGTCCAGCCAACACGCCCCCGTGCTCACCTCCCAGACCTGCTGTTCGTCAAAAATTCTGTCAGACACGTGGCCGTGTTCAGTAAACACGGGGCCGTGTCCACCTTCCGTAAGTTCTTGTTACTGGCACCTGAACACGGGGTCGTGCCCACTCAACACGGGGCCGTGTTCAGTGCCCAGTAACACAAATTTTTGCTTTTTAAACACTATTTTACACATCTAATCAACCTAAAAATTTATTTTTGGGACACATTGAGGACAATGTGTAATTTAAGTGTGGGGGGGATGCTAAAACCTTGAATTTTGCAAGTCCTAAATACAAGTCTTACACAAAACTCTATTGGAACCGCTAATCACCCCAAATTTTTTTCAAAAATTTCATTTTTTTTTTTACTTGTCTAGGTTTAACTCGGGAAATTCAAGTTCTCAAAAGGGTTATATTTTTTTTAAAATTTACAACCGATAGCGTAGTGATAAAAAGAACCAACATAAGAAAATTATGAAAAGGCATGACAAACTTATTTAAAATTTGATTATATATACTTGATCACATAAAAACCCATTCCCACAAAAGTGAGTTTTGAGCCTTTATTGAGCACACAATTTCATATCATTTGACTAAATGCTCATTTTTCGTTTCTTGTGTGAATAGCCGCTTGGTTCTTACGACTCTAGAACTTGCCATGACAATACATTCCCGGTCCTTATCAACTTAAACCCGAGTAAGTACATGATGGAGGCATTAGGACTAACCTTTTTCATTTCTACACCATTATTTTTCTTTTTTTTACCACCTACCTAAAAATCCCCCTAGTTAGCCCCTTTGAGCCTAAACCTTTTCATTTCATCACCCAAACAAAAACCTTTTCACCCACCAAAACCTTTTTCATTTTTTTTAACCCTTTATTTTAGTAACAAGTTCGGTTCTTCGTGAAAAAAAAAAATTTGATAATAATGAAGCAAAAAGAAAATAAACAAACAAAGTAATCAAAAATAACTTTGTTTGAATAAAAGCTTCATCAAAAATAAAAAGTTGCAAAAATACGAAAACCGACACTTGTTACGCTTTTAGCCCTTTTTCTACTAACCACTAACCCAACCACCTACCTTTAACCCTAGCCAACCCTTAACCCACAAAGTCCTCTTGATATCTACAAAGGTATAAAAGTTAAAAGGGAGGAGGATTGATTTCTTGGCAAGCCTATGGTAGGAATAAGTTCCGTGCCGCTCTCGAGTGATTCACTAAAAATACACCTTCGGCCGAGTGTGAGTGATTTCCCCGCGAGGTATGTGAACTTGTATATAAATAGAATTTTAAAAAGGCATGTTATGCCCAAATAAGTAATTTCTTTTATGAACAGTTCTAAATAAATCATTACGAATAGGAGTGTAAATAAATAAAAATAAAACCCAAAAAGATCTTGGAAATCCCGACACTCTACGACAAGCCCAAAACCTTCTCTTCTACCTATTCCATTTGGGAGTGTAAGCCACATATTAAAGAGTTTTGCTTGAGGACAAGCAAAAGTTCAAGTGTGGGGGTATTTGATGTGTGTAAAATGCAACATATAAATTACATCAAATGTGGCATAAAACTAACCTTTTTTTAGTACTAATATTGGAAAGAGAGTGTTTTTGTCTTCCTTTTGTATTTTCAGGATTAAATGAGCTCAAAAACGCAAAAGAAGCAAAAAGACAGTTAAATCCAACATAAATACAAGAAAAGGAACATTAGTGGACTGCCCGAACCCTCAACGGCACCTTCCAAAGCAAAATAGAGAAAACAGAAGGCTGAACACGCCCCGTGCTCAGCCAGCACGGGGCCGTGCCCAAGAAGCAGCAGAAAAGACAAACCTATAGAAGTTTCTATTGCCCATCACGGGGCCGTGCTCAGCGGACACGGGGGCGTGTCGAAAGTACAGCAGGCGCATTTATTGTAATTGCGAATTACAATTAATGAGGAGAGAGAGTGTCAGACGGACACGGGGCCGTGTCCAGCGGACACGGGGCCGTGTCCAGCTCTCTGTTCAGCCTATAAATAGGAGTGCTTGGATTCATTTCATCTCATCCCTTGGCACACCACCTCTCTCACACTTCATCCACCACCCACCACTATCACAACACCATCATCCACCACCATCATCCATTGTCCATCATAGAGTGTGTGAGTCGTCTCGGGATCCAAGATTGATCGTAAGAGTTCTTGATAATCAAGGCCATGTTTGCCTAAGTCTCTTACATCACTTGGTGAAGACAAAGTGTCTAGTATAATACTTTTTATTTCTAATCTTTTGCACTTTTTATTTGGTTTTGTATTAATGACTTTAATAACTAGTTACTTATGTTGAAGGTGATCTTTCCTTATCGTTTGTCCGTGGTGTCTTGGCATTATTTTACTGTCTATATAAAATAAAGGATTTTCACCATTCATATCTCCACGGTCTATATGGAGGTATGTTGGCTACCTGGTAGGGGGTTAAGGGAACAGTTTGGTAAAGGTCTTGCCATTGTTCAGCGTTTAGAGGTCCTGCAATGGACCTGGGTCAAATTTAGTAGGACCTCCTTCAATACTTCACGGTATTGGATGGCGGGGGTCCAAACTCTTTGATCCCCTCATAAGTTAACTACTATTAATACTATAACCCGGCTATTTAGGACTGTATCCCTGCTGACTCAGACTACTTAGTCGGGGGTAACGTCACCGCCAAAAGCGGGGCCTACCACAATACTGCATTAATAACTTAATTCATTATCTTCCAATAATCCACCCCTTTAGGATTGTATCCCTGCTGACTCAAACTACTGGGGTGAGGGTAACGTCACCTTCAAAAGAGGGGCCTACTACAATAACTAAGATAATCTCTTAATTATGTGCAAAAGTGCGGAAATAATCAAAGGTTATACTAGATACGAGTCGGAACCAAGTGATTCATCTTGTCTATCTGTTTTTATTTTATTTTTATTTTCAGCATTTTAGTTAGTTTTTATTTTTCTTAGTTTAAAACATTTTTTCTAAACTTTTATTTTGGTTAGACGTTGAGGATAAACCGGTACTAAAAGCTCTTGTGTCCTTGGACGACCTCGGTATCTTACCAACGCTATACTACACTCAACGATGGGTGCACTTGCCCATATGTGTGTTTAGTGTTAGTGAAATATCGGGTTTTATAAATTTAAAACTTGGCTAAAATAAGTGTTAAAAAGGGCTTAAAATATACACCTAATATATACGACACTTCGCACGCATCAGTAGCAATCTAGCCAGCTCCTGCTATGATCATCATGTTTATGTTGTTTGTTTTAGTTTTCTAATGTTATCAATGTTGTTATGTATTATGATCATGTTTTTCTGAACCTTATGTAACAATGATGTTTTGAATTATAAAAATCATGGTTTATTATGTAATAAATGATCAAAATGGTACTGGTTATTGTTTTTTTAATATATAGTACACTTTATAACTTGTGCTGGTTACTATGTTTCTTCTGAAATTACTTGCAGGCTCATCAGACAGTGACTTCGAACAACCGGAAAAGAAACAAAAAACAGCACTAAAAGCTGTTGCCACAAACCTTGAACCTATACGATCAACACTTTTCAAGGA